>WTSP01025856.1:36695-58852 GCA_025331215.1 Actenoides lindsayi
TAAGAAGAAAACGCAAACTGGAAGGAGGAGGAGAGGAAGCTTAAGAAAAATGAAGAAGGGAGCCCATGTGAAAAAAAGCCCCCCCCCCCCCCCCCCCCCCCCGCCGTGTGCAACTGATGCAATTTGTTCTTTTCTATAAAGAAAGAGACTCTAATGCAACTAGTTATTCTATACCCCTGGTGTCTCCAATCCTGTATTTCCCCCCCGCCCCTCCTCCTTTTACAGGAGTTGATCTTTTCGCTACACAGCTAGGGCTGAGAAGATGGAAGAGATGAGCAGCATCTTTCTATAAAGCAGGTGCTGCATAGTGCTGTTTACTGCCTGTGGAAACTTAATACTGAATAAATTTTTTTTATTGTGTTCTCTCAAAGTTGGAACAATCCCAGAGCAGCCCAGCCAGACTGTTACCCCATCTTCTCTTGGAGTGGAAGTGAGAAGCCGGATTCCTGTCGCTGGTGTGTTGTCCTTTCCCTTCCTTCATTAGTCCTATGGATAAGGCCAGAACCACAGTCTCAGGGCATACAGAGTTGTGTATGTTCCTTCAGCACCTTCTCTTGATGCTTGGCTAGCTAGGATTTCTGTGTGCTGATTGGAGTTAGGGTTGATCCATTCACATCCCAGCAGTTTTGTGGCACTGATCAGAGCGCTGTCCTTAGCCATCCACTGAAGGGAAATCTGTAGATGTTTGAGCAGTGGATCCTGGGATCAGGCTGGCTTTCTGTTTTAGAACCAGGAAACGATGTGTTTTGTTGCTGTGTTTGGGCCCTCCAGGTTCCTCGGCACCCGAACACTCTCCTCGAGGGATGGGCTCCCGGCTCCACAGTGCTCCCAACCTGTCAGATTTGCATTCCTGCAGGCAGAAGATAACCAAGCAGCACTCTGATCCTCTTGTTGCTCACTTCGCCCATGCGCCAGTCAGCCAGCCTCTGCAGATCCATGGCTTGCAGCACTGCCGGCAGCTCAGATCCTCACCAAAGCTGTCTGAGTTCATGCAGAGAAGCCCTTTGCCAACTATAATGGGCTCCCCTACAAAGGTATGTTAGGGAGTCTGCTTTTGGGTTTCTCACAGCTTGATCTTTAGAGTTATTTGGGGGTGAAGCGCTGCATGATCAGATCCATCTGACCTGGATTCATCACCGCTTGCTTGCTTTTCTTCAAGGGCTGTTCAGTGATCTGTGTGAAATGGGGTAGTGTACTAGTTCTTAGTGGCCAGGTCTCACTTGGCAGCAGCATCCACCATCTGAGCACAGGCCAGAGTTTTAAGCAGGCAATGAAAGGGAGCTGCCCAGTTTAGGCAGAAGCACATTAGTGAGCTGCGGTGCCTGGGCTGGTTTGCACACAGCGACTCGGCTTGTGACGCGAGTGTGTGTCCAGTAGGAATCCCCAGCAGGGACAGCAGACAGTTAAGCAGGTGACAGCCCTGGTGTCTCATGCAAAGCTGGCACTGGGACAGCATTTTCTCTGCTTATGTTAGGCTGCTACAAATTTTCAGCAGAGTTTGTTGTCCTTTCATGTTAGTTTTTTTTGGGCCTGGGGACAAGCAACTGCGTGGGGCGGGATTTCTACCTCTTTATTTTAGGCAGGTTGTTAAGCATACAGTTTAATTTTGATAAACAAATGGGGGGCAAGAGGAACCTTCCCCCTTTGGTTTTAAGACAGATCTCTGTTCTTTCTGTTCTTCACAGGCTGTGTCCCCATTTGAGTTTCCCAAAACCCCAAGTTCCCAGAATCTACTCACCCTCTTGGCCCATCAGGGGGTCATGATGACTCCAACACGGAACAAGACCTTGCCGGATCTGAAGGAGATGGGTCATTTCCACTGCCAGCAAACTGGCTTGGGATTGAGGCCTGTGGAAGAGATCAAGGGCAGGTGAGCTTTAGTCTTAAACAGTGGTGCTTCATTCCCTTACATGGGGCAGACAGCGCTCAGACCCCGGCTTACACTGAAGTTGTAGTAGAGCATCTGTAAGCCTCTGTAGTTAGCAGCTAACACCCTTGGATTGCAAGCAGATGTGATGCAGATTTTTAAAGTCTTCCTCCTCAGGGACAGGCTGTGGCCTCTGATACTAATTTCCGTATCTTGTATGGAAGAAGAATTGTGTTGTAATAATGCTGTAGTCAATATTTGCATTACTGCAGTTAGCCTCTGTAGTTGTAAGCTTCCTACAAGCAGCAGGAGGAACTTCAGGTGCTCAGTTGAAAGCAGACTGGTTATTTCAGCTCCAGACAGTTTGCTGTGTAGCGTTAAGTGCTTGTGGACCAGGAATAACACAAACTGGAGTGGAAGTCAGCTGAAACCTTGCACCTGTTGACTTTTCTGCATCGTGTTGTATGTCCCCTTTTTAGATCTCTGAGCACAGGCAGGCTCACTGACCTGCTTCTGAAGGCAGCCTTTGGGGCACAGATCTCAGAAGCTGGCAGCAACGACAGCCTGAACAATGAGAAGCCGATGGAAATAGCAGGTAGGTGGGGAGACCAGGCAGATCTGGCAGGATATCCTGGGTTGGGGCGAGCAGTTTGCCTACACGCCTCCTACAAACGGGAGGGGGTTTTTCTGATGGCTTTTGGCAAAGGAAGTGACTGCCGTGTGTGAGGAGTGTTTGCTTTCTTTTGTGGAGCGCTCGACGGCGACGTGTGCTGTGTAATTGCTGCCTAGCGGTGTGATTTTTGTAGGCAGGGCTTCCTCTTTTAGCCCCTTCTGAATGTGATAGCATGTGGAAGTGGGGACTTTTTGCCAGGCGTCTCAAATATGAATGGCTCTGCAAGGGTGGGTCTTCCTGGGCTTGCAGGTTGGGAAGCGAGGAGGGGAGAACAGCTGCAGCAACGAGTATCACTGCCTGGGCTCCTGGCCTGTGGCCCGTGCCAGCCTGGCCCAGTTGTGTTCATGGAGGGTGCCTCCCAAGGGAGCACTGGCCCGTGCTGGTAACCACTGTCTCCTAGGAGTCTGCAGGAGCCTAAAGCCGCTGGGTGAGGCACACCATGCTCTGAGTAACTTTCCTGTAATGCCAGTCTGCACCTTTCAACTGTCTCCCCAGCTCCCTCAGGTGCTTACGGAGGGACCCTGCACTCTGGTGCCCGGGCTGGGGGCTCTGCCAGCCCATCCCCAGTGATTTTTACTGTCGGATCCCCTCCCAGTGGAACAACCCCCCCACAGACCACGAGGACCAGGATGTTTTCAGGTAAAGGGCTGATACCTACCTCCCTGTTCCACTGGGAATGCCTGGGGCAGAGCGACGTGCTGAATTCCTTGCTGCTGAACGCTGGTGGTGGCAGAGGGCTGCCCAGAGCACAGTCTGTAGAGCTCAGCTGGTCTAAATGCCTTTGAGGTTCTTTTGCTGGCTCCTGCTGATCCCAGTTATTGCCGATACCTGTTTGCACTGGCATAAGGACTAATGTCAGATAGTGGTTTCCCAGTTCTGGAAGAGACAGGCAAAGTCGTCTTTTACTTCATTGCTCTCTGCTTCAGGAATAAGGCTGCAGCTGTTCATAGACCCACTGTTGCTGATAGGTCCATGAGTGTAAAGATTGTGTTGCGTTCTGAGTGTTTTCCCCGCGGGTTTTGGCTGAGCTGTAAAAGGTAACCAGTGACCATCCCTGCCCAGTGACGTCAGCGCACGAGTACCGTTAGGAAAGGGCCAGGATGGCTCTGTATGCAAAATTACCAGTGGTGTTACTTATGCTCTGAGCTGCTTAAGTAGGAAATGAGGCAATGCACTTCTGCTTGACAGGTATTTCTTTTAAGATGCCAGTGCTCTGGCCTCATCAGCCAGCAGTTGAGGCTGTGGTAATTGACCCTTTTGGGATAGTGTGTCTGGGAGCTGGAGTCTATGTTCAGTTTGAGACAATATTTGGACATTTTTATTTGCATTTTTGGCTTGTTTGGGTTCTCCTCCTGGCTGTTCCTCATCTGAATGTAGTCGACTCTGTTGTTGTTAATTACTGTGGGGAAGGTTTGGATGTAACTGAATAAGCTGCGTGACTGGGATGGGGGACACATGGGCCGAGTTCCGTGGTGTAGCTTGTGTTTCCATCTTAACTAAAACCACTCAGATCCTTGATTGTCTGGAAAGTTGGGACCATAATCCTTTCTTTGTCTTATCTACTTGAAGGGTAAGGTCTGTAGGGCAGAGACTCTTACAAAGTAGAGTAGGACAATGGGGTTACTATCCTGGCTACAGCCTCTAGCTGCTGCTGAAATGTTATGAATAGAGAATTCAGGCTTCCTGTATTTATTTAATTTTTTTTGTGAGGGGATAATAGCAATTTGGAAGCAGATCCATGCACCAGTTTTTAGTGGGTTGATATTTGGATGCCTTAGGGCCTGCCAGTCAGTCAAGCTCTCAGATGGGATGCCTGGAAGAGAAGGCTGTTGAACAGTGAGCCTACAACACACACACACCATTAGGTCAGGGCAGTCAGAGCACTGGTGCTTGACAAACTTTGTTTATTAGGTCTGTGCAGTAAGTTAATACACAAAGTTAATGATGAAAAGGGGCACTTTGTAAGTTCACACTCTGCACCCCAAGTGCTTGGACAAGCCATGAGTAAGGTCACTTGACAGATATAAAGGCCTTTTCATGAGTCATCATAACAATTTCTGCAAACAGCCTCTTGGAGTTACAGGATATCCAGAATGTGATATTGTTGGTCCTTTCCTCTCTCTGAGAGATCTGGTGATACTCTGCCAGTCTTTGATGATCTGCTTTGAAGCATAGCTGCCAACAGGGAGAGAGTGTTGGGAGGAGAGGAGACTGTGCCTCTCTGAAGGTCAGTTGTGCATTATTATATTGTTGAACCTTTGAAGGCAGGGTAGGGTAGCAAATTAAATTTGTGGGTAGAAGAGAAACATCTCCCTCCAAAGGGTCAGTGACAGTGGAGAATATCACTTTGGTAGGATTAGCAGAGTATTGTAGCTGGTACTGACATCCCCCTGTCAGACAGAATACATCCCTCTGTAGCAGTGTGTTGGGGACCTGGAGACAAACTCCTTTTGGAGCATCCATCTTATATGCAGCATGCTCTTAAGGTGGATTCAGGGTCATGAAGGAAAAGATGATGGTGAGGGAATCATCTGATGGACATTGTACTTACAGTGTCTCCCGAATCCTGAGGTTAGGGTCCTGACTCAGCTGAAGTCGCTCTCTGCCCAGCCTCCTGTTTGTAAAATGGGGAAGCAGAAGTGCAGGACATGTAATGGAAAGCTCTCCTGCTTGGCATGCGAGTGGTTGACGTTTTAGAACCATGATAAAAACCTCACTTATCAGAGGTGCTCATTCAGTGATAGTGTGGAACCAGGGTTCAAACCGTGCTGATCCATGATGGGGAAGTTGGCTGTGGTGGTGTATGATAAAAATCAGCCCAAGACACTGTGGTAGGATTCAGAAAGGGCTTGGACAAAAAGAGGGGAAAAAAAAAAAAAGAGTACTTCAGAATTGTCTCTGTAAATGACAGACATTCTGGAAGGTGCATTAAATCTGCTTGAGCTTGTAAGCTGGTCTTCCTGAGTCGCTAAGGAGCTTATGTTGGGGAGCGGTTATTCTGCATCGCGTCCTTGCATCTGCCTCCAAAATACCTGTTGCTGGCTCCTGTCAGATCCTGGATCCTCCAGGATTGTCCCCTCTGCTGGGCAAAGAATTACTGAATATACTAATTTCTTTGCCTATTTTTTTTGTCCTCAGTGGGGTCTTCCAGCTCTCTCAGTTCTGGGGGCTCGTTCACCGGCAGGCACTTGGCAGTGGGAGCTGGTGGGGATGCTGTGGAAGGCCCCTCAAGTCTCCGGTACGCTTTTGCTGATCCCATCACCGCCAACCTGGAAGGTGCTGTTACATTTGAAGCACCAGAGTTGCCCGAGGAGACGCTCATGGAGGTGGGTATATCCCAGGGACTTGTTAGGGACAAAGGACAGGGAATAAAAGTAAAGCAGATCCAGAAGTCGGGTGACTCTGTGTTTGCAGCCAAGGGGGTTGCTTCTGAAAATGGAGCAAACTGGTTTCAAGAGAGCCAGGTCAGTGCAGTGCTCAGAAAGCCCAGGGCACATTTAGCACAGTGGCTTTTGAGCCTGCTGTCAGCTGTTTAGTCCGTGAGGTACCCTGAGACTAGGATTAAAATTCACCATTTCCAAAGCTGAAAGTGCAGGATGGATACACCAGTTATCTGATGCATTCTGTATTAAGAGTTTCTGAAAAAACCCTGGGAACTTTGGGCCTTTTCTCTTTCAAAAGGCTCGACATCAGTAATAGCTGACTTGAGAGCATGAGTAGCTTAGAGTATCAAAGGACTGCTTGCACTTGGGGCATCAGGCAGTGACATGGCCTCTGCTGAAAGGATCTGAAAAAGAGTAAACCTGACACTTGTGCTGCTGATGGAGGTGGGGGGACACCACGTGCTGCCCCAGAACAGCTGAACCAGATTGTCGAGCTGAAAGGCTGCCAGGCTTCCCCTCTCTGCAGGGTCTGAAAACAGGCTGAAGCAGAGCAAATGCTTCTGTAGCTGAGATATATTTGAAATGTAGGTCAGGCTGCCCATTTGCAGTAGAGGTGGGAGGCAGGTGCAATAACAGTTTCAGCTCTGTTTGCGTTACCTCTCTGGGCTGTCTGGGACCAAGGAAGGCTCTTTGTAGCTGAGTTTTGCTGGTGTTGCTAAAACCCCCTAGATACCCGCAGAGATATGCATACATTGTTTTAAGGATGTGGGTTTGATCTTCTACTTCAGATTTTCTTTAGCTCCATTTTTTTGTCAATTGTGCATTGAACTGCCTTTGTTTGCTTAATTACCCGCAGAGCCACAGGGCTAACTAAGACTTTGAGCATTGATGTGATCACAACAGTAGTGAGTTTAACTGAGCATCCTACCTGTATGAGGCCCCAGAAGTATGGGGCCCTGCCAGCTGCCACCACTTTGGACACTGGTCTGGAGAGAAGTGTCTGAAGGACATATCAACATGTTTTATTAATAGCGCTCAGCTTCTATGTCTGTAATGAGTCTTTTGGGTTTGGTTGTCATTTCTGCTGAGCACAGTAATCCATTTGCGTGTCACAGAACCTCCACAATGTATTTTGAGAGACCTCTTTGTGCTCTGTGGATTTGACCAGATTTGTGCTGATACTTTCAGGGCATTGAAATCTTTCTGTTTAAGGATCCTTGTTTATCTCGAGCAAAGCTGTTGCATTCACATGGGTGGTTCTTCCATCTTTTGTAAAAGTTTCTTTAGATGCAGTCAGGGCAAAGTGGTGGTTTTAGTTTCTTTTGCAGTGCTTTGAGAACACAATACAGAGATGGCTACAGAATGAAAGACTCCCCTGATGCCAAGTGAGGCCACAAACGCCAGCAGAATTAATGGGAGCTGACTGTATGAGCAGAGAGGAAGGACTGTGTACTGGTCAGAGATACCAGGCTGAGATCTGCAAGATCTCAGCAGTTTCCTGCTCTGCCACAAACTTCTTGTATGACTTGGCAATTACTTAATCTCCAAGTTCCTCCTCTGCTTTTAGCTAAAATAGAGGAAGGTAGAGATAACACTTCCTTACCTTTCTAGACTGTCCAGGTAGCAAGACAGTGGGAGGAGAGATTCTTATTTCAGATAGTCAAAGCTGCCTGAGCCAGTGAATGAAAAAACAAAAGCTTGCAGAACTTGAGCAAGTATTTTTAATAAATGAGCTGGGTTTTGTTTTTTATAAATTCATGTAGGAAGCATCCTTACCAGCCCCCTTTGAGAGAACTGAGCCACTGCATATTTGAAGAACAAGCAGGTTACCCACTGCTCTATAGAGAGAGTATGAACAATGGAGTTGCATCTGATCCAGGCAGCAATTCATTTTCTAGGACCCACAAGCATTCAGTTTTTCCACAAATACTAACTTCCCAAAAATGTTTTCAGGGACTTAAGCAATGCAGCTTCCCAGAAATGGGATAATCCCCTTTGATCTCTAATAGGAGAGGAAAAACTGTTTTGAAATGAATGTAGCACTTAGTGTGTATGCCACTCACAAAGTGGCAAGGAGTTGCAGATAAAAGGTCATTCTCACGGTCCCTTCAGAGGACCTCACCCAGGGCTCACTGCACTGAACTGGGAGGATATAAAGACCAGGGGTTTACTGAGGGCCGGGCTGTAGGGTGGGATACACTGTGTTTGCAGCTTTCTGTGCTGTAGGAGGTTGTCACTCAGGAAATCCCCATACGCTTTCAGTTTTGTACCAGCATTGCTGTGGTGGGGCTTAGAGCTGGGTCCGTGGTGCAGATAGTCTCTCCCCCTTCCTGTCTGACGTCTGGATGAGTCTCACAGAGCTGGGATCTGCCTTGGAAAAGGGGCATGTAATTTTGGAGTAAGTCTCACCAGCATCTCCAGGGAGCTGCCTGGAAATTTCTGGCCTGGGGCTGTCACTTGCTGATACTGTGGAGGAGGAACTGGTGTGGTGTGCAGGCTCGGGGCTGAGTTTGACTGTCCCTGCCCAAAGCAGAGGTGTAGGGGGTTTGGGGCCTGGGTATTATCTCTGTAAGCTGGGATGAGTCACTGGCACAGCTCTAGGTGAGCAGCCCTCCCTGGCCTGCCAGCTTTCCCTCTGTAACCCGCCCCCCCACCCTTGGCATCCCTTCAACAGCAAGAGCACACTGACATCCTGCGCAGCCTCCGCTTCACGCTGGCCTTTGTCCACTACGTGATGGAAATCGCCGCCCTTAAAGGCAGCTCCAGCGAGATGAGCAGTTCAGTGACATCCGAGTACCAGCTCCAGGAGAGCGTGGTGGCCGACCAGATCAGCCTCCTCAGCCGGGAGTGGAGGTAAGGATGGAGGGGAGAGCCACCCAGCTCCCAAGTCTTCTGTCGCTGCCTCCCACCCCACGTATCATCCTCGATGGGCCCCAGGAGTCCTTGGGGACACTTAGGCTGCCCCACCGATCCCTTTGCATGGCAATGTGCTTTCTTTGCAGCTACGCAGAGCAACTCGTGCTGTACCTGAAAGTAGCAGAGCTCCTGTCCTCGGGGCTGCAGATGGCCATAGAGCAGATCAAAGCTGGCAAGCTGTGCCTCTCCTCCACCGTCAAGCAAGGTAAGGGGCCGCTGGGCACGCGGCACAAACGACTCCCCTGGAATGGAAGTATTAAAGGTGTTGCAGAGGGTATGAAGGGGGGTGAGTAAGTGTGAACCCCGCAACTGCTACACCCAGGAGCTTATTTCTTATTGTCTCTTTGCGCAGCCAGGGATTTCCAATTCACAGTGGGGGGAATGTTCCTCTCTTCACATTGACTTTGGCTCAAAGCTCTTGCTTATCCCCCTGTGAGAATCTTCAGCACTAATTAGTGAGAGGGGAATGTATCTTATCTGATTACTTGCACATCTCTGTCTCGGGTGCTTATTTGTACGTGACATAAGTTCAACTTAATTACATAGTGCATGTCCTAGGAAGTGCTTACTTGGCAAATGGAGACCTGGCTTGGCAGTGATGATTTTTCAAGTGAAACAAAAACACAGGAAGTAAAATACCGGTAATGCCAGCGTCACTTCTTTGCTGGTGTTACGACCTTACCTTTGCATCTGACTGGCTGGCTTGTGAAGCAAGCTGGCTGTGATTCAGCAATTAGAAAAACTAGGATTAAAATCACTACCATTAAAATAATTTTTAAAACTACCATTGTGATATTACTGAGGAAGCTTTTTGAAGCACTTGAAGTACTTGACTCACCAGCTACCTTCCCCAAGAGTTTAGTCTTTGAAAGTACTTGTGCTGCCTTGGGATGGGGTGTAAAAAAGGAGCAGAAGTTAAATACAGTGAGCACACATACACCATAGCAGGCAGCATGGAGCAAGATACACAGGTTTAGCTACACATCTTCCACAAGTTCAGGCTAAGTTCAGGAAAGTTGTCATAGCCCAAATAAAGGACTCCTTTTCAGGGCAGATTGCAGCTTCTGGATTTGTAGTGTAATTTGGCCTTCAGTGTGTGGGAATTGGGCAAGCCTGTCTTGTCTTCTTTCTCTCCTCACAAAATACTGCTCTCTTGAGGTTTTTCAGGGTGCAGTTGGGGACAAGAGGGTTTTCAAGGTAGTAATATCTCCTGTATATGGAAAAAGCAGGGAAGCACAACAGGACACTGCCCTGGAGCATCCTTGGGCAGTGTCTGCCAGGCAGGGTCCCTACCTACAGCCATCCTCTTTTCCTGGTAGTCTAGGCACAGCTCAGAGCTCTGATTGAACTCCATGCAGTAGGATATTGCTGTGTTTGTCTGTTGTTTTGGGTTTTTTTGTTAAACAAAAAACTCTTCTGACTCTTCTCTTTCGTTTCGCCTTCCTGATGTGGCCCATGAGCTTTGGGGTTACCACTCCCTCAAATTCCTTCTGAGCAAGGGTGGTCTGACAGTCAGATCCTGACAGGGTTATGGTTTTGTGCCTCAGTCCTTCTCTGTGATGAAGAGTTAGAGCAGCCTTTCTTCCTGGAGACAGGCTCTTCTCTGGCTCTCTGCTCTCCATCTCTGCCTGGGAAGGCCAGAGGTAGTCTCAAGCCTGGGCTGTCACCTGAGGTTGCCCCTCTGCATCATAGCTGAAAGAGGCTGGTGCAGGCTGTTAGTTAAGTTGCCTCCCCCAGGAGCAAATCGTGCAGCGTGGGGGTCTTCAAATGTGCACGTAGCATTTAGTATGCATCAGATGTTGGTGGGAGTTTGTATTCAGTACTTTGTGTAGATCGTACCGTGCAGAGAGACTCAAGCCCGTGGCATCACTTGCTGGTTCGGGTTATTATTTGATCCCTCAGAATCATATTCATTTCCTGATTGTCTGTCCTGTAACCTTCCTATATGAGCTGCCCTGGTTCAGGAAGGGAAGTGGCCTTTCACAGGCATCAGTGTCTTTTCTTTCTGGGACAGCAGAGTCCCAAGAGAGATTCCCTTGCTTAGTCAGTGGTGTTCATCCACACTTAGCTCCAGTAGCTGCCACATGCGAGTCACGTACTTCTTCACAGCACGTCATCACCCATCAAGCAGCAGAAGCTTTGTATCTGACATGTCTGTTGCTTCTGGTGGTGCGTGAGACGTCTTACATGGTGCAAACTGCTCTCTGCCCTGTGGCAGCTGAAGGAAACAAAAATAGGCCTGGCCTCAGGTGAACTAGGCATAAGCGTAGGCTTTGCCACATGCAGGCTTATAACTGGTGAAGGTGACAGAGGAAAGGAGAAAGACCCTGTTGTTGCAGCAAGTACTTTCCTGCCAGTCTTTTGGCTTTAACATAAACCCATTGTCTTGTAGTTACTCTGCTAGGGTCCTGTGCGTGGAGATGGAGAGGCACGGGGAGAACTGGAAGTAATACCTAAAGCATTTCTTTCCTCCACTCTAGTTGTGAAGAAGCTGAATGAGCTTTATAAATCCAGTGTATCATCCTGCCACTGCCTCAACATGAGACTCCAGAGGTTCTTCTTGGACAAACAGAAGCTCATGGATCGGATCAACAGCATCACTGCAGAGAAGCTCATCTTCAGCTACGCTGTGCAAATGGTAATGACTGTGTGGTGCCGGGGAGCGAGGTTAGCGCAGAGGGAGCGTCTCGGGCGTTAGCGGTTCCCAGCGGTGCCCTTAGCACATGGTTCTTACTTGTGATGCTGTGTGCAGCCTCTGGAAGCTGGGTGAGGGAGGCGTTCACACAGTTACGAGGCCAAGCTGGGAAAGCTGGGTCTGGTCTGGGAGTAACTGCTTGGCACTGGTTTGTTGCCCACAGGTGCAGTCTGCAGCCCTGGATGAGATGTTCCACCACAGAGAGGACTGCGCACAGAGGTACCACAAGGCTTTGCTGCTGATGGAAGGGCTCCTGAACATCATCACTGAACAGGGAGACATAGAAAACATCAATAAATGTGAGTGTTCACTGACTTTTTTTTTCCTTTTTCTCCTCCCACTATAACACATGTTTTTCTAGCTGCAGGGATCAGAAATTACAGTACCCAGCATCTCTTATTCCTTTGGCCATTTCTTGGTGGACATAACCAAGATCTCTTGGCTTGTTACAGCTCCTCACAGCCTGGCCTCTTGCTTTCCCAGTGGGAAAACCGCTAGAAATGCAGGTCCCTGTTCTGAGCCATGTTTTGAGAGTTTCCCATGCAGAGCAATTGCCAGGGCTTTGTTGGAGCTTTGATGTGTGAAAGAACTTGCTGAAGGAAGTGGTTTGGCAACAGCAGGGGCCTGGGTTTGGTTTCCAGCCGAAACCATCCCTCTGATTGCACAGAGCACTTGGGAGCGTGAAGCTGCAGTGGCTGTTGGGCAGAGATGGCCGATCAGCACAGCAAGGATTCTTTCTAACACATCTTCTGAAACAGGACTGCTTGCTGTCTGGTTCCCCACACCCAGCTCTGGCTGAGAAGTCAGCAGACAAATAATTTTCTCATCAGCAAGTCCTTGCTGTAGTGATGAAAGCTGAACTCTTACCCACTTGCTGTTGTTTGGCTTCCTCTCCCAGGGACAGATGGACCCCTGTGTCTGCTGCTCTGAGCTGTCACCTCCCTCATGCTCTCCCTTTGTTGTGAGGGGTGTTACTCTCCGCTGCTGCAGGCTCCACAACTCTGCCCTCCATGTGGCGTGGAAAAGGCTGACCTCACTTGCTCCGAGTGCACTTTCCCAGCCCTTATGGCTGGGTTTAATCACCTCTGTCGTCTCTCTCCACAGGAGGTGGGCAGAGGAGATGGGGGATAGCCATAGCCTGCTAGAGCAGCTTGGCTTGGGCTCGGCTCTGCTCTGCCACGACTAAACCAGCCCATCTCAGCAGTCCCCGACAGCCTCAGCAGGGCTGAAGGGAAAGGCTGCAGCTGGCAAACCAAACCAAATGCTGTCCCGGGGCCGGTGGCCAGGGCACTGCCAGGCTGCTCTAGTCATCCGTGGAGGCAGAGCTCATGGATAGGTAATGAGAGGAGAGATCTCTGGCTCACAGGCAATCAGTCAGTTAATTATCACTGACTTTCACAGTTGACATGAGGCTCGCTGAAGGGGAGCAAAGGGAGATTGGCAGGTGGTGTGTGATACTGGAGGGCTAAGTGAATAGGGAATACTAAGTAGTTTTTATTGTATCATTTCTTACCAAACCTAAATCACATCTTTCGTCCAGAGATGCAGTTAATGCATCTAATAGATTTCTTTTCACAGTTGGTATTCCGATATTCCCTGTTTCATCCTGTGTTCCAGCTTCGTGATTGAGCTGTTCTCTGGTAGGCTGCAGTGGATATGTGCTTCAGTTTAGATCTCCGGCATATGATTGCTTATTTCTGAAAAGCTAAATTATAAGCAGAGAAATACAGCAAGTCTTCCCGTGAGTGAAATGAATGCCACCAAAAATTTAGCTTTTGAGAGAGTTTTGGTCTCAGACAATGAGAATCTGGCTCTGACCATGCTGGGCTGGGCTCAGTGTCTCAGTTGTAAGCCATGACAAATGGCACTGGTGACCTTGAGTCATCTTGCCTGCTGGCAAAAGCCACTCCAGTAAGTAAAAGTGAATAAATTGTTCCCGGCGGATGGTGGTTCTTCAGAACATCTCGATACCTCTATCAGATCTGCTGCCTCCCGGCTTTCATTACTGGATTGCCAATTATTCAACTGTTCAACCTCTCCCTTCCCAGCACAGTGTTTGCGGTCAGGTCCTCACCCTGTCTAAATCACTACTTGGTAATGATTCTCAAAGGGCTGCTTGGATTTGATGAAGTTCTGCCTTTGTTGTTTTTTCCATCTCCAGTGTGCTTTGGTAATCTTTATATTGCCAGGAAAATGAGAAGTTGATTTCTGTTTGTTTCTGTTGTTTTTTCTCTCCCAGGTAAACTGTGCATCGAGCGCAGGCTGTCAGCTCTGCTGTCGGGGTTCTGTGCCTGATTTCAGTGGTGTTCTTCACGCACCTCGCCCCAGCTGATCACTTTGTTTCCAACAGCCTGCCGCTGTGGTGGGAAGCGCTTTTGGCAGTAGGAGACCTGGATGATGAACTGCTCAATGTTTTTTTTTGTATGTTGACATTTTGGGAAGTTGTTCCACGGACTCGGATTCCTTTGCAGGGATGTGCGACTGCAGCAGGCACAAACACTTCCCTGCCTGAAGGCCTGGGCGAAGACGTAGCCGATGTGGAAAGTTTCCCTCGTTGGCAGAAGGGATGAAGGATGGAACTCTGCTTCATCCCAGCACTTTGAAGGATAAGACTGCTGCCTATCCCTCTTGCTTAAGAACAGGGTGTTCCAGTGCTGTGTCCATTGCAGGCGATGGATGTGCTGAAACTGCTGGCTTCAGTTGATGGTGGAGGGTGTCATTCAGAAGTCAAGGCCAGTTTGTGTACTTTCCCCTATCCCGGCTGAGAGCCAGGCATCTTCAAGCTTCCTGGCACCCCGAGGCTCCCCTCCTTTCTCCCCTTTGTCCCGTCTCAGATGTGTTCATGCCTTGGAGGGCTTGCTGAACGGCAGAGAGGAGGGAGTCGGCCCCCTTCTGCCTGAGCATTGCTGAGGTAGCTCCCACCTCCTGCAAACTGACTGAGCGAGCGAGGCGAAGGACGTGCTGCTGCTGGGGCAGTCTGCATCTCCCGTGGCTGCCGCGTGGGCTGCCTCTGCCCGGACCGGCGAACGACCCGGGGAAAAGAGACTCTGCGCAGGAAACAGGAGGGCGGCAGAAAGCGGAACGCTCCTGTCTTTGTAAGAAGCCAAAATGAATCCGTTCCTCCCTTGGTCCCCAGCCAAGGGCAGCGGGATCAAGGCGAAAGGCTCCTGGCTGTTCGGCTCGGGCTGTCAGCACATATCTACCAGGAGGAAGCACTAGCGCTGTCCTGCTCTCAGCTATTGGCTCGATAACCCCTTTCCTGGAGCCCTCACCCCACCCCCGAACTGAAAACACTAGCTTTGTGAATCAAAGGAGCACTTTACACACTATGGGAACTTGGAGAAGTTGACTTGGCATCACACAACAACCCAGGAACATCACGGCTGTTAGGGAATGCTGTTCTTTTTATTCCTTTCCTTGCTTCCTGGTTGTTTTATTGCACTACGTGTGTGCGTATATTAATATGTATTCCGAAGGGTGAATATATATTGATATATATATATATGGTTTGTGTGTAACTGTACGTATTTAACTGTACTGTATCTTGTGAGTGTGAGGCAAAAAGCACTGCAGAGTCTGTGCTGTTCCTCCTCCACACCAGGCAAAGCTGATTTGCAGTCTGGCAGTACCAAGATTTGTTTTGTTTTGGGTTTCTTTTTTTATTTAAATGTTCTTTTAAGGACAGTCAATATAAAGCTCCGTGCTTTTTAAGAGCTCAAGAACAGGTGTTAAGATCCTCCACGCTTACAATTGGAAATGCTTTTTTTTTTTTTTTTTTAAGAAGTTTTATTTGCTGCTTCGTTTTATTTTTTTATAAAGAAATCTTGTAGTGTTCAGTTTTATGTTCAGCATTTCTTTCAAGGAGACTCTGTAGCCAAATGGGACTGTGGGTGCGAGTGGCTTGAGTTCTGGTTGAGGCTTCGGATGCTGTGAGCATGTGCGTGAGAGGAGAGCTGGCTGCCTTTCCGTCTGTCTGCGTGTGCGCGTGTCTTAATTTATCAGAGTCGTGGCAGTATTTCGTTAGCGCTGGGCAGAAAAGGATCTTTGAAAGCAACTCGAAACCTCAGGCTTTGTTTTTGGGGATTTAAAAACATTTTTGCACACGGTGGTTAAGTCCTCATTGCTTTTTTCTTTTTCTTTTTCTTTTTTTTTTTTCCCCCCCCCTCTCAATAGTGGCACGTTCAGTGTGACAACTTTACAAGGGTTTCAGGAGCAACTGATTTGACTTTGGAGCTGGCATCGTATTTGGCAACACGGGTGTTTCTGATCACAGTGCAGAAATGCCAGTAAAGAAATGTAAAAATATTTCCAATTGCCCAGACCAGGGAAGTTTAGTGTAGCTTTCACAAATGCTTCAGTATTGGGCTGCTGTTAACATCACATGTTCATGGCCTGCTGCTTCTGTGGCCGTTTGTGCTTGTGCCTGGGGGGGGAAGGAAAAAAAAAAAAAAAGGACAAAACTAAATAAAGTAATACAAACACAACCACCCAACCCCCTCAGCCTGTGGACAGAAAAGCCGAGGAGACCCAGACTGCTTCTGAAAGGCTTTTACCAGTTCTGCAAAGGGCTGAGCAGCGGGAGGCAGCAGGACAGCACTAAGCCAGGACTGACTGCAGCACAGAGCCCAAGCTACCCCCCGGCAGCCTCCCGCCGAGGAGCAGCGTGGCCCCAGGGTCTCCCCGGCTCTGCTCGGGTGTCAAGGTCCACGTGTGTGTGGCAAGCTCAGCACTAACCTTCCAGCTGTACTTCATTACTTGAATGTATCAAAACTGTCCACATTCAATGTATACAAGTATATATTGCTCCAAAAAAAAAAAGTAATCGTGGTTTACAGGCCTACAACCAATATATATGTATGTGTTTGTGTATATACATACCAGGAGGTGTGGGTGTACGTGGGTGTATGTGTGTAGATACACACGCAGACACAAACGTGTATATATATGTTTTCTCTCAATACTTGAAACTTAGCCACTGTGCTTGAATTAAAAAAAAAAAAAACAAAAAACACACAAAAAAAACCACACAAAAAAAATAACACGGAAAAACTCTCACAAAAAAAACCTCTCCATAAACGGGGCAGGAAAAAAAAAAAAGAAAAATCAGACAGGTGATTTATTTTGCCATCACTTCGGTGACTTTCTTTTTTTATCTAACTGCATGTAGCGTGAAACCAACTTTTTTTTGGTGGAAAATATTTATTGCTTTGTAGACAATAAGGTATGGAGAAAAAAAAAAAGAAAAAAAAAAAAAAGGAAAAAACCCCACCCCAAAAACCAACCCCCCCAACCATTGTTGAAGTTGCTAGCGTAGTCCACTGCTATTGTCATGGCTTTGTTACTGTGGCAGCGTTTGTGTCTAGCGTCTCTAATAGATTTCAAGAAACCTCAGTCTGAAAAACACGTATCTTCAGGTTTGTGAGAGCGTATGATGATTTATGTTCTTTATAAGGTAATGCTTGATACTTTGTCAACATTTTTTATTTGTGTTTTGTGTGACCTTTTTTTTTTTTTTTGGCTTTAAATAGTACAACACCAATTTAAGAAAATAAAATCGATTTGAAATTGTTAGTGGCCTGTTCTCAGTACTTTATCATTCCAGTTAATGTAGTATCCCAGTGATGTATTTCATGTGTTTGATTCTACCAGGTTTTTCAGGTGAGTGCTGTTACTCTCTTTTTCACAGAGGGTGAAGCTTGGGACAAAACAAGTGGTATTGCCTAAAGCTACAGAGGAAGCCTTTGAATTTGGCAACGTTGAAGCCAGTTTCTGGGTGGGAGTTGTAGTCACTGGCTCATCCATCCTTATTGCCTGGCTGTGCTCTCCTCTTGCTGCAGTTAGAAACCCTGTCACGAGCTGGGGGCAGACCCCGTCCCACCCAGTTACATCCTCCAGTTTTACCCATGTTTCAGCATGTGCAGGATCAGCCTGTCAGAGCTGTTCGTTACTTGGCTCTCCAGCACAAAGCACGCTGAGCAGGGCTGTCTGATGGCCACGTGGAAGGGTAAGGAATGTCTGCAGGGTCCTGGTGGTGGTTTTTTGAGACCTAAGAGTTTGAATAGTTGTGCATTATTATAAAATAGCTTCTCTTTTAATGACTAGTCAGGAAGCTTGTTGCTGTACAAGAAAGTTACTTAAAGATGAAGTGTGCAT
This sequence comes from Actenoides lindsayi, assembly GCA_025331215.1. Taxonomy (NCBI): domain Eukaryota; kingdom Metazoa; phylum Chordata; class Aves; order Coraciiformes; family Alcedinidae; genus Actenoides; species Actenoides lindsayi. The sequence continues at coordinate 54,383 of WTSP01025856.1, forward strand.
ATAGTGATTTGGGTATTTTTAATTGAGATTAAATATTTCCCTGTCATGTTTGTACTCATTGCAATTTGTTATTTGAACAGAATGGTAGTTGTACAGGTAGTTGTAGTCCCTGCTCTGTCTGAATCACCATACTCTAGGATGAAAAGTTAAGCTTCACATTGGGGATGTGAGAGAGGTCCTCAACTAATTTATCCAGTCTTCCACTCTTACAGAAATTTCAGCATCAGAGGTGTAAACTTTCAGGAGCCAAATACCATAATTCCACCAAACGGTTCCCAAAACACCACTTGCTGGGCTGTGCACATTGTTGTCCATGAGCATCCCTGAGGAGAGCCCTGCCCCCCAGCCCCTGTGTGACTCAGCACCACCCCCTACGGTTACGGGCCTGGACTGTGGTTTTGTAAGAAAAGACCCTATTTCAAAATCTTAATTCACCATGAGCTGGAATTGTTTTTTTCTTGCTCAGCCCTATTTATAACCTCTGTTTCCTGGCCATGCCTTTCCCAGCACTGGGAATTGGACACCACGTGTTCTCTCCGTGAGAACAGTTGTGCCTGGAAAGGTTGGGCTCTGCTTGCTTGTCCCTGACAAAGCACAGGGCTCTGCTCGCTCGTCCCTGACTCTTGTGCAGGGACAGTTGATTCTTCCCTGCAGAGCTGCCTCATGCTGCAGCAGAACCAGTACTGGGGACGATGCTGAGAAGCTGCACTTCAGAGCGGTGAAGACATGTAAAACCCCCTTTTGTGGAAAAGCTGCCTGTGTGTTTTCTCCCAGCAACATGGGATTGTGGAAAATAATATATATATATATATATGCATATATACAAGTTTCTGATGCTGAGGGAGAGGAGGGGGGGGCTTCTTTTGGAGCTGCCTGTGAAGAAGTTTAAAGGTTCAGGTGGAAGATCTGTAGCTAAATGAAAGATGGAGCACTGTGTGTCACATGCCGACATGGGCAGAGAATACTCTGCTGAATCCAGGGGACTGTTTCATAGGCAGCAGAGCAAAGGGGGAAAGTGCCAGCTGGGAAGACTTCAACAACAGAAATAGTCTCTTCTACAAGCGCTAAACCATGGGGCCCGGGCAGATTAAAAACACCAGTGAAAATTGCACAACTTTCTAGATGCTGACTGATGTTACACTGCTGTTGATTCTAGGAGAAGAAAAACCCAAGCAGTTCTTCCAGGGCATTTGGCTTCATTCCCACATTTTATATTTAGTTGTTGGTAAGTACGTCAGCAGAAACATGCTCATTCAACTCTGAAAGATCAGAGGTGGCTCAGTGACATCAAGGAAGTAGGAACGGGTGGGAGTGTATTGAACCAAAGCAATACAAGCATCAAGTATTCTGCTTCTAGTTACCAGATCTGTTAAAGCTTTATTCCGTGAGGAGTTAACTCCTTCGCAGCATCTTTTAGCTCTGCACTGTTTCACTTGACGTCGCATTCCCCTCCTGCAGCAGCACCTTGTGCTGAGTGGGGCGAGCAGTCCTGGAGGCTGCGATGGCTGGAGGGGTTTTGTTGAAGGAGGGGAAGGGCTGCGTGGTAGGGAGGCAATGTGCTACCCAAGCTCTGCAGGGTGGGAGCTAATGGTCTCCAGAAAAATCCTAGCAGTTGGATAGATTTAAATTTATTACCATAAATGTCATGCTGAGGGTGGGTGCCATTCTCTGGATGAGGAATGGCACATAGTGTGGGGATACAAACTTCCCTGGGACATTTCTGTTCTAAGAAAAGCATTTTTAGGGACAATGGAACCACTCCCCTCCTGGGAGCTGAAACCTGGCAGGGGATTTGGATTCCAAAAACATGTTAAATAATGTATTTCTATGAATGTGCTCAAGCAAGTAATGTCAAACACAGGCTTCTGCCCTTTACTGGGGACAGAGAGTAACTGAGTATCCACATGTTCACGCTGTCCTTTACGAGCCCTCACCAAGACCCAGGTGCTACCACTGGAGATCCCTGGGAGCTAGACCCGGCCACCTCTCATGCTGTTAAATGTGCCTGGCTGCGTCCACAACATAGCTCAGCTCCAAAGCCCTGATGCAAGAAGAGTCAGCTCCCAAGAAAGTCATCCCCAAGTCTGCAGTGCACAAGGCAGCCAAGTCGCTTCCAAGTGGGAACACGCTGGCTGGCCTGTGTTACACCAGCAGCACCTGGTGTAGGAAGAACACTTCACTTGAGCTCAGGAATATTCTCCACAGCTGAAAGAGCTCCCAGTGCTTTTCCCTTGTATTCCTCTGTGCTTGTTTCCAGCTTATGCCCCGAGACACAAGCGCTGGGGAGCTGCAGAAGCAAACCTCTGCTTTGTCAGAGGTGAAGCTTGCAGCGTAGCATATCTCTGGTTCCCAGCGTGCAGGTGAAGAGCTTTCAGCTATGTTTGGTATCACCTGAACTTCTAGTGCCAAGTGGTAATGGGTATTTACACGAATACGAAAAATGGGTCTCCTGAAATTTGCTTTCCCAGCGTTGCCCCAAAGATCTTTCAGCTGTGAGCCCCAGGATATGTGCTAACCCTCACCCTGACCTCTTTTCTGGGGGAAAGGAGGGCTCTGGCTTTTCATCCCCTGGACTTTGGCTATAGCCCATTGCTGGATATGCTGCACTCCCCAGTCCTTAAACTCATTTAAGATCAATTGAGCAGGTTTTTTTCTTCCCTTTAACAGAAACAATTCAAAGAGAACATCCTTCAAAACACAGTGTTTCTCCTGAGCTTTTTTTTTTTTTTTAAATTATTATTCTTATGGATTTAAAATAAATGATATTTCTCTGAAAAATTAAAGCAAATGCTGTTGAAATAAATACGTCCTCCTCCAAAGCAGGCTTTGGGAGGGAGGTGAAGAGAGGGCTGGGGTGATGCCGGCACATCCCAGGGGGCCAGGGGAGCTGGGTGTACGTGGAGGGCCTGGAAGGAAGGCTCCGGGGCGGGTGGAGGGGGCTGAGTGGGTTGCTAGGGGACCCGCAGTACGGGCCACGGGGATGGCTCCAGCAGAGTTGAGGGGGCATCTCGGGGGGCTGAGGGGGGCTCTGAAGCTGGCCGTGGGGATTTGGGGGTCAGGAGCAAGAACCGTTGTGCACCCTCCCCCTGCCCCAGGAAGCCAGACATCCCTGTCCCCTACCTGTACGTGGACATGGGGGTGGCCGTGCTCTGCGCCAGCTTCATGTCCTTCGGGGTCAAGCGCCGCTGGTTCGCCCTGGGGGCCGCCCTCCAGCTCGCCGTGGCCACCTACGCCGCCCACGTCGGCGGCCACGTCCACTACGGCGACTGGCTGAAGGTGAGACCCCCCCCCGCACACCCCCCTCGCCCCCTGCTCTGCCCACACACGCTCCCTGTGACCCCTTCCCCAGCCCCCCCGCCGGCCCGGGGGGTGACGGTGACCCGGCGCAGGTGCGGATGTACTCCCGGACCATCGCCATCATCGGCGGCTTCCTCATCCTGGCCAGCGGGGCGGGCGAGCTCTACCGGCAGAAGCCGCGCAGCCGCTCCCTGCAGTCCACGGGACAGGTCTTCCTCGGCATCTACCTCATCTGCCAGGTACCGCCCTGGGGGACACCAGGGGACGCCGGGGAGGGGTGGCAGCCGTGTCCCACCCCTCTGGAGTTTTCCTTTCTCCCCCCCCCGTGGAGTTTTTCTCCCCACTGGAGATTTCTTTCTCCCCAGGAAGTTTTCCTTCCACTCCTCCAGTGGTTTCCTGTCCTCCCTGGGCACTTCCCACCCTGGCAGTTTCCTCCCCCCACAGCTTTCCTTTGCCCCCAGAAGTTTTCCTTCCCCCCCTCCCCAAGGTGTTTCCTTTCCTCCCTGGGATTTTCCTTCCCTGCAGAGCTTTCCTTCCCACTCCAGATTTTCCTCCCCCCTGGTGGTTTCCTTTCCCCCCTACCAGAGGTTTCCTTCCCTCTCAGGACTTTTCTTTCCCTCTGGGAGTTTTCCTTCCCCCAGGGCTTTTCTTTACCTTGGGGCTTTCCTTTTTCCCAAAGCTTTCCTTCCTCCTTGGGATTTTCCTTCCCCCCCCCCGGATTTTTCCTTCCCCCTCTGGATTTTTCCTTCCCCCTCCCAGGCCTACTCTCTGCAGCACAGCAAGGAGGACCGCCTGGCCTACCTGAACCACCTGCTGGGGGGAGAGCTGACCCTGCAGCTCCTCTTCATCCTCTACGGGCTGCTGGCCTTGGCCTTCCTCTCGGGCTACTACGTGCGGGCGGCGGCGCAGGTGCTGGCGGTGCTGCTGCCCCTCGCCATCCTCCTCATCGACGGCAACCTCGGCTACTGGCACGAGGCGCGGCGGGTCGAGTTCTGGAACCAGATGAAGCTCATCGGCCAGAACGTCGGCATTTTCGGGGCCGTCGTCATCCTGGCTACCGACGGCTGAGCGGGGCCGGGGGGCCCTGGCCGCTGGACAGGACTGGGGGGGCCGCGGGGGTGGGTTTTGTAAAGGGGCATCACTATTTATTCTTCTTTTTTTTTTTTTGTAAAT
>WTSP01025857.1:0-16763 GCA_025331215.1 Actenoides lindsayi
ACCAGTAGTTAGCCTGCTGGCTTGTTCATGCTTCACATATTCATGTCCTCCTTGCTCCTCGAGCCATTCCTCGACACGTAGCCAGCAGGTCTGGGGCAGTGATCATCCTCCTGTACTTGGCACTCATGAGTAGTGAGTTCAGTTTTGGGTACCTCAATACAAGAAGGACATTGAAGTGCTGGAGCAGTTCCAGAGAAGGGTAACTAAGCTGGTGAAGGGTTTAGAGGACAAGTCTTGTGAGGATTGTCTGAGGGAACTGGTGTTGTTTAGCCTGGAAAAAAAGGAGGCTCAAAGGAGACCTTACTGCTCTCAACAGCTACCTGAAGGGAGATTGTAGCGAGGTGTGTATCAATCTCTCCTTACAAATAACAAGCAATAGCACAAGAGGAAATGGCCTCAAGTTGCACCAAAGGAGGTTTAGGTTGGATAATAAGAAAAAAAATTTCACTGAAAGGGTTGTCAGGCATTAGAAAAGTCTGCACAAGGAAGTGGTTGAATCACCATCCCTGGATGTGTTTAAAAGTCATGTAAATGTGGTGCTGAGGGTCATGGTTTAGCAGTGGACTTGGTAGAGTTAGGTTAATGGTTGGACTCATTGATCTTAAAGGTCTTTTCCAATTTAAATGATTCTATGATTCTATTTGGCATTGCGTTGAAGTATTTTGAGAGGTATCCTTAGTGCATTCTTGCCTTCTGGAAACCAGAACAAATAAAAAAATTCCTCCAAAAGAAACACCATAGAATGCCTGACCTCTCATGCAATGCATTTCAGAAAAATTTTGAATAGCAGATTCTTGTTCTGCTACATCAGCCTGGGCTATCTATCACTCCGTAGTTACCTAGGGAGGGAAGGAAAAGGCAAACGTCTTGTGTTCAAGGAGTCTTGCAGCTATGCTTAGCCGAAACTTTGCAGTTCTTCCTGCTGGGAAATCTCAATGGCATAGTCAATAAGATGCAAACACAATCATTCAATTTGATTATTTTATTTTGTGTTAAAGCAGAGGTATGTAAGATGAAAATTTAGGGAGTGAGCTCATAATATTGCTGCAGAGGAAGCTTGGAGGATAAGATAAACTGTGTGTGAAGGAAAGACAAGAAAATGAGCTGCTGTCCATCTTGTAATGTCTTGCAGTACAGCTTTCTGTTAGATGGGTGGGTTTCTACTGTCGCAAGGCGAGGAAGTGCACCATTTTCACCATCTTTACCTGGCTTGAGAAGGATTCTGTGTGTATCGATCATTATGTTAATTACTTATGAGCGTTTTCAGGTTTTTAGCATGAGGTCAAGGCAACCAGGAGTAACAGTGTTAATCACTAAGCTCTCAGTCCTACTATAACAAATTTACTGTTGTCATTTGCATGTAATTAACATTTATCGTGGTATTTTAAAAGATCACATTAATCAGCCAGGAAGATTTATGGTATTTTTTAGTATAATTACTATTGTCATGTACAAATAGTTATTTTTTGTATTTCAGGTTGTTTGTTTGCTTGTTTTTTCTTGGCACATCAGTAAGGCAAAAGGCAGCACGAAAGGCGAACTATTAATAGTTTTTCTTCCTTTCTCTGCTTCCTTACTAGATAAGAAACATACAGAAACACTTTACTACAGATTGATGTAGATAGTTTCTTTTCTTTAGCTTCCTAATTTGATTGGAAAATTGAGCTGAACAATAGTGGTCACTTGATAGGTAATAGTACAGCCAAGTTCCTAACTCAAGACATCTGCTATTACTGTTACTTCACTGAGTTATTTTATCTCTGACTGTCCTTTAATTCACAAGGAATTATTTCCTTTTGTGTGTGTATGTTTCTCAGTTCAGGAAATTACTCCCAATCCACATATTTTGATTCTTTGTTGTATAATTCTCTGTTTTGTATTTGCTAGTTGCTCCCTTCTCAGTCTTCATTATTTATTCATTATGTAACATCTTCAGATGTTAGAGAGGAAAAAGGGAACATCTGGCCTTACCAGGGTGCCATGTATATAACAGTGTTTTGGGGATTCTTTTGGTCACTGAATCTTTCCATACTTAAATGACAGCTTCATCAAGGGGATCTCTCCTGCAATGTTGAATTGTGGGCTGCTCACTCTGTTGAAACTAAGCAAGTCTAAACTAGTCACGTTGTTGTGATGTAAAGAATGCTGTAATCACTTTTTATAAACATGGAAATAAAGCATCTGCCCACACAGACAAATGGCAATGGACACAAACCAAGCTCTTCTCAATAGTCATAAACCTGAAGCTGTTGAATGCCTTGAGGTACTAAAAACTTCCTAGGAGATGCATCTGCTTTTGTTTGGAGGCTTAGCCCTGCCAATGCAAATGCTGAATACTTAAGGGAAAAGATCTTTACAATCCCACTGATGAGAAACTGTGTGGGGCTTAGGAAGAGATAAGAGTTTGCTATTGAACAGTAGCAAACTCTTTACTGAGAGGCAGTGATTTCTTACATTTCAATGGCTCCAGAGCTGCCTGGCCTAAGGCATATCCATATGTAGTCGTAAGTGTCTGAGAAGAAAATGCTCTTTACCCTCACACAGGTCTCTGGTACTGTGTGTTAGAGATGTGCAACAGTTGATTAGCTGTTTCACAAATGTGGTGTTTCAGTGGTGCAGTTCCTGCCCTTCGGTTTGCTCCCATGAGGCCTTTTTTAGGACTGGATTTGAAATTTCATTTTTCAGTGCATGGGGGAAAGACACTTTTAACACAGTTGCCCAAAGGAGAACCTCTCCAAATTTGATGTGAAAATGAAGTAGAAGAAATTCTTTCCAGTGTAGCAAAAGTCAAAGTTCACAAGAAGAAAGAATTCTAAGCCCTTTCAGACTAACTAAACCAGGGCTCATCAACTGTCTGCAAAAATTGCTCTAAAAGCTTTGTTAACTTTGAGTTAATTAACTATGAGTTAATTAACATGCCAAGCAACATGTTTCTGTGGCTATATAGCTGCAGTGGTGCTGCAGAAACTTGGGTATGCTTACTTCAACAATAGCACTGTGGGATGCATCCAGTAAGTTTATCATAGTCATTAGCATCTCTCTTAGATGATAAATTGATTCAGTTTCTTCTGTTTCACATTATAAAGCATATTCTCTGGAATCTGAAGACCTTTTCTTAACTTCTGAAACCTTCCCAAGGTTGCAGCAGCATGAACCATAGAGCTATTGTCTACACACAGGTAGGTACACTCCTTATTGTAATTTGAGAGTTGTCTACTTATACAAGGGGATTAATGATGGGAAGAGGTTAATGAGGAGAGAAGGTGGAAAAGATTTCCATAACTGCTTTGTACATTGTTGCAAAAGTTTTAAAAAGGGGAAAAGACAGTTTTTAATTATGCTGACCTAAAAAAAAAAAAAAGAGGAAAAAAAAGAAAAACAGCTATATTTTAAGGAAGTATTACTGTGAAATTTTTCATTCCTTTGAAAAGTTTAATTACTCTTGAATGTCTTGATGGTAAGTCTTCAGTCTGCTCCAACTATTGATCAAATGGCTGAAGGCCAAGAGTTATTTACTACTCAAATGTTACTTAGGCCATAGCACACAATCAAGGGCATTATCCCAATTATACAATGATTGTTTTGGAAGAAGAATGTTCCATTTGAAGCTATAAATAATGCACTTCACCGTCATAACGTCGTGAAGGGGGGCACTGGTGCTGAGTAACTGCAGACTTCTGAGAAATTGCTTTGGGGAGAATTTCAAAGATGCCATCAGGGAGACAGGCATCTGTCTCCTAGAAGTCAGATGACAAATGGATATCATTTGAGCTGAAGCATACCTGATACCCATTTACTTCTGGTTTGCTGCTTTTTGCTGAGGACCATCTTTGCTGCATGGTCTTTCATGTACTCTGGAGCAAACCAGGGACTCAGTCACAACTGCTGCTTGGATCCAGTGTTCCCAGTGAAGGACAATAACAGCTTTTCTCTTGACAAACTCATGTCTGTTTGCACATCTATGAAGACTGACAATGTTGCAGAAAAGGAGGTTTTCCTGGGGCTGCTTCCCTCTTTGTTTGAAGTAGTTCAGTGTTGAAGGTGCCAGTCACCCCCATGGATAGTCACTCACATCATGTTCTCACAGACAGACCTAAGGGTTTCATGTTGTATGTTCCAGCTCTGAGGGTGCTTACTTCCCCTGTCCATAACCCCTCCTTTGTCTTCCAAGCAAATCACCGGTATCAGCTCTTCTGTCTGGGTAGGTGCAAAGCAGGTGGAATCAGTCTACCAAGCTAGTGGACAACTCACCTGGCACTGCTGAAGGAGAAAAAGCACAGCTTCTTGCCAGATGAACTTGTTGGTTTGACTTACCCTGCAGCTGCAACATCAGTAGACTTAATATAAGCAAAGAGGAGAGAGATGCAAGGCCACTTTGATCCATTACATTGGATCAAGGGCAAATCTTGAGCATGTGTAATGGGTGTCTTCTATCAGACACCCAGGATGAAAAACCTGCCTTAATTCCGAGTAATCTTGTTTGTGGTTGGGGCTAGTACATTAAATGTGTAAAATACTGTGAAAATGCCACCTAATCTAAAAAGAAACCAAAACAGACTTGGCCAGTCTGATTCAGAGCAATGCTATAGTAATGCATTGAGTGCCCAAAGGGAACTTGTTAGTGCTGTATTCAATTTAGGATTCACAACGATCCTAAGTAATTTAGGCTCTGGAGTCTATAGGTGTTTAGTGAGAAAAGTATCCAGTAACAGTGGGGTGGGAGATCTATAATAAAATAGCGTAAGATTGTGTTTTAAAAGGCTATATCTCAATGCACAGGAATATGAACATTTCCTGATTTTTTTGCCAAGCTTTAGTACTTGCTGTGTATTACTTTGATACTATTTAATACCGAGTTCTCTGCTGGAGCATTTGGTCACCTATATCCTTGATGTCCTTTCAGTTGTCCTGAATATAAAAGTGGAGGTAATGTTCAAGTTGAACATTTGGAATATGGACCTCAAGATGCAGATTTTATATGAGTGAATGCCTTATCTTTACATTGTCTGTGCTTGACATGGTACTAAAATGACTTCCCTCCAGTTGGGATTTCCAGAAAAAAAAAAGTCTTATTTACCTCTGTTTACATGTACAAAGGTGACATTTGGCCAGTACAGTTGTTTGACGTTGATATTTTTAGGATAGACAAAAGCCATCTCTGTAATCAGCACCTTTCTCCTTTGTCTTGGGTTCTTCAACTTGCTAAGTCAATGGCAAAGTCAAATAGGAGAAATGGGAGCAATCTTCCTAGCAGGGATCTCTGAGCAGAACTTCAATTAGAAAGATCAGATTTGTCTTACCTGTCTTCTGCTCTTACTCAAGTGACAAGATACATACTACATATCTGGATCCGAACTGGTATCATCCTGTTATGTACATTGAAGCTACTCTCGACATGTATTTGTGTAATGGAGATCATACAAATTTTGACAAACAAATGAAAGCAAACAGAAATTGCATGTGTAGTATATAGACTGGAAGATAAAAATATTTTCTTTAGGACATTCACAACATCAAGAGAAGAGATCAGTGCAAATCCACGAAGACAGGGAATGTATAAAAAATGTATAAAGTCAGACCTTTGTCCCAGTTTTGTATTAGGGACAATGCTTATTCCGTATATTCCTAGTTTAAGAGGTTGTATTTAATAACTTCTTTTGGTCATGAGCTCCATAGCTGTAGTGTAGTATTTTCACTGGCCTTTCCAAGGCAGCATATACAGTATTTTTTGATTGCAAATATAGAATGCATTTTCTGCTTTGTTTCTCAGGCACTACTTTACAGGAAAGTTCTGAAAAGTCAGTGAGGTTTTGTTTCCTCTACTTTTGAATACCCAAAGTCACAAAAGACTAGCAAAACCATCTACCAGTGACACTATATAGGAAATAAATGCTGCATCTATTTCAAGTTTTAGAAACAATGTACATAGTTTGCAAAATTTTGTCTAGTTTTGCTTTATATTTACCAGTTAAACCTTGGTTTTTATAAGATCCAAACAAAAAGAAGCTACAGTGTAGACTGTGTAGATTAAGAGAAAGCTTTTCTGTTTATGGACACAGAGAAAAAATTTCAAAAAGTCGATGCAAGACTTGATTTTCAGAAGTCCTGAACCATCTCCCAAACCCGCTGAAATGATTAGGAGCAAAGTAAAAACTGCTTTACTCGAGTAAAGACGCTTTATTTTTCCATGCATTCAAAAGTTACAAAGAAAGTTGAGGCATTCTTTGGAAGAACAGAGAAACGCTGTATTGATCGACCACACTACAACTGTTCATTGCCCATGTAACAGGTAACTCTTATCTGTATTGCATTCACAGGCTGATTTTTTACCTATTTCAAACTGAAATATTCATGGAGTGTCTCTGAACAGTTTCAGAAGTCATCCATTATAGATTCAGGTCATGGTTTGCAATCTGTATTTACACTTGGCTTGGTGCACAACAGCAAAATCTTTGCTTTGCAGCTCAAGAGAGAGAGAGTAAACCCAAGTGCTGTCAACACAGGGGGAAGGTGAGGTTGAGATTCCATCCTCTGTGGAAAAGTCTCATTTTCTTTGCTCCATTCGTGTGTTCTTCCCTCCATTCCTCTCTGGATACCGCTTGTATGGCCAGGCATGAACCTAACAAAACAATTAAATCTTCCGGGGCAGGAAAGAGCAAGAAGTGGAAAGTAAAAAAACAAGGAGAAAAACAACTGATATCACGGGACAACAAACAATAGTAATAAAGAGAATATAGAACATATTAACAATTAGAGAGAGACTATTGACCTGCGTGGACCTTTGGTTTGATAGATTTTAGCTACTTTCAAGTTATTACTACTGAGTCTGGAGGTTGTCAAGGTAAAACTGTAAATTTATGTAAAAACTTGCTCTCTAAAGAAAATCTTTTACTAACTTCTGGAACCAAGAGTTTGGTTATGCCTCAAAATAAGAAAAGGTACATTTCTTTCTAGACAAAATTCATGATTTCACTGATGACTTCCTCTTTTGCACTTACTAACAGTTTTTTTAAAAGAATGTGTACTTTAAGAGTAAAAATAATATAGAAGGTAAATGAGGGCTATCCCTGTGATCTCCAGCATGGAAGAACTGTGCAGGAAGGAGGAGTACAGCTACCCTTTACTGTAGAGAGCCATTGTTGCTTCTCCTTCCTTCTGTGTAACCTGATTAACCCACCCCATAACTCCTTTTTTTTTTTACTTAATTAAAAAAATAACAAAACCCGACTGCTGTGTGCTGTGGAACAATTGTTATTCATGTGCAGCACTCTGCCTTAGTCCACCTCTCATGAAATTTGACATCGGTTTCAATTGCACTTTCAAAAGGGTTTGTCATCTGTGGGGACAGGATCTTGTTTTGTGATGGATTCACATTGCCATAATTCACTCCTGGCTGCCAAACTGTGGAGGGATGTAGTGCAAAGACATGCCACGTCTATGGAGATTCCTCTTTTGAGAGCCATGAGTGAGGCAGCAGGGCAGTAGTACCTTATTTCGATCACCTTGTATGTATTCACAGTCTTCTCACCAACTTGTCTTACTGAAATCAAGAAATATGGCCCAAACACAGCCCTCTTCATACGTAACTCTTTCTACACTACTATTACTGTCCTCCTCAGCCTCTCAAAAGTGAGGATCATTCTGCTGGGTTGTTATGGTGAGTTTGTATGTACTGTGTCCCTCAGAAGAAACAGGTTTGCACTCACAATCCTGGCAGAGAAGGAAACAAGACTGCAGAAAGAAATCTGAGCCTGTAACGCATTGTTTAGTGACAAAGTTATTTTTTCTCATACAAAAATAGTTCATAGTAGTGTGTTCCGACCCTAAATAACTACTGCCATAAATAAAACATGAAAACATAACACATTCTGCGAAAGAAATGGGTTTTCACCCAGCTGCCTATTTACAAGCCTAATAGGTGTGCAAAACCTCTACCCAAATTTGGCTAATACTGGGATGTGAGTTTGTTAGTTACTGGAAGAAAGGACGAAGTGCTGGAACTGGCAGCCTGGTGGTCACACATAAGTAGTGCAGTTGGATGAGCTTCATTGCTGCAGGAAATCTTGCTATAATCTGACACCTCAGGGTCTTTGTCGGAATTTTGTTTCATAAAAAACTGATTTTCTTTTTTTTCGAAATTGGATGTTTAAATGTTTTGTTGTTTTGTTTTTTTTCTGCTAAATTTTTACAGACTGTAAGAAGAGTAAGTATGATGAAACACATTGAAATATGGCACATTTTATGGACTAAGGGGTATCCCCGGGGGTACCTTGGTTTTGGAGGGATGCTAACAAGGGGACCGGACCTCCCATCTGGTCCCAGTACTGCTTCTTCGAATTCCGATTGTTGGTTACCCAAACTCTGGGGCTTTTCCTTTGCTCACAATTTGAGAAATGAAAGGCTGAGTGAGCCTAGAGGTTTATGTTTTCTGAAGGTGATGGGAGAGGAGGAGCTGCTGGGAAATAGGTAGCATGATGTTTCTCTCAAATTTCTGCTTTTCCAGTATGTGTTTTGTGCATCTTATTCCTCGGGGCTAATAATCCTGTACTCTTTGAGCCCTGAATTCACAAAAAGACTTTTGAAGTGCATTTTGCAAGAGACTTACTGGGTAGAAATCATTAAAGAGAAATTAAGGATTTTTTTTTGTGATCCTATACTGAATTTAGCACCTTTTCTCTTTGTAGCATCAAGTGCACTGCCTATCTGTACCCACAAATGCGCTGGCATCAGCTATCTCTTAAATTGCTCAGTGCATTGGTTAAGTCAATGGGTCAGAGAGAACAAGTGAGAGGTACTTTCTATCTGATTTCCAGCAAAAGTATTTTGGAGGAATTCTCTATAAATTTTCCCAGTTCACCAGGTTTGCCTGATGCTCTGTTACTTGAACAAACCAAAGAACTATGCCTCTGTATAATGTTCTGTGAACTGAAGCCAACAACAAAATCTTGGGTTAAAATGGATTTTAGACATCTATTTCTCCAAAGGGAAACTAGTAGTTCTCAATTACTTCTCTTTCAGCACATGTATTTTCTACTCATATATAAATGAGACATAAATAAACTTTAGCTGAATCATCTGAAATACTGACCTAGTAGACAGATTCCTAAGACCACAAAGCGTCTATATTGTAGTTTTCTGTTATCATTTGTCTTACAGTAGTAGCTAAAAGCCTCAAATGAGATTAAAAGCAAAAAGTTCTGTGCTAACAGGCTGTGAGAGGCAGCTCCTGCCCAAAAAGATTTATTATTTAAACAGAGATTTAAACAGCAAATGTGTAAGGAGCCTATGGGGATCATGGAAAGATTTCACAGGTAGAAATGTGACCCTCTATAGAGCTGAGTGCTCTTTGGGAAGAGCTTTGGTCCCTTTGGTTTCCAGCAAGAGTCAAGAGCATGCATCATCTCTCATGGTGGGGCTAAGGAGTCATATGGCCCTGATAATATTCTGTATAAAACAGAAGTCTGAACATCGACTTTATAAATATCTCCCTCCTCTAAAAAGCAAAAGTTCAGCCTAATGCTATCAATTTATTATCTTTTCACTTGTAGTCTGGGAATGAGTTAGCTAACTGGGAATGAGAGAGAAGCATCAGTGATTGATAGTGACTGAGAAAGGTCCAACATTTCAATCTCATTTGCAGGCTATAAATGCTCATTTGTTTTTACCCTGTGCTTATGGGCTTCTTAATGTCTGCAAAGGTTACAGCTCAAGCAAGAAAAACTAGATTCTCTGTGCTGGGAATACACTACAGAAAGCTGTGAGCAAGACGATGGATTTACAGTCCATATGAAGAAACATCTTTGAGTAAAAGGTGATGTATTTCACAAAAAATGTGAGTCAAAGGGTATTAGAGTGTTTTCTACAGAACTTGTAATATTGTGAGTTGTAGTTGTAGATGGGTCTTGAATATTCCCATGCTGTGATAGATTCAGAGGTGAGAGTGGCTTCTTACATTATAGCTGGAGGGGAATATGTACATATGCAGTTACCACATCTTCCTCATCCACCATCGTGCAGCTTGCACAATGTAAATAGGCATTTGAAGCCCATTTCAATGCAATCCAGAACAGAATATAATAATTTATCACTTCCTAGCCCCAAAGTGGATTATAAACCCTCATATTGTCACTTACTGCAGGTCAGTAGCTTCTTAACTGCACAAAGATCTGATTGTACAGGAAGGTGTATCCTGCCTGTAAATCCTATGCTAACCTGTCCAGATATGCCTGTAGCATTGAAGATGTGATTTTCAAGAGACTCTAAAAAGAACACATTTGGGAAAGGCAGGGAGTCAGGGCATGCAGTACTCATGTTGGAATGAGTGTTGGAAGCAGATGAGGCAGATAGGGACTTCTTTTTCCAGTAGTGGAATTCAAGCATGACTTGTGATCAATCCTGTGCTGGTTTGCCAGGTAGGAGGACGTTACACAAGCTGTTGGTTTGAAACTGTTGTAGCTCCATGGTCAATGATATCATACTGGAAGCAGAGGACCTTGTGAGGCTATAAGCAATATGTGCCTTTACTGTGAAATTCCTATTTATACTGGATTGCTGCTTTGTACTGGTCTTGGTTTTCACAGTTTCTTTTAAAGTAATCAGTATTGTGGATTTTAGCAAAAGGTATTTTTCTCTTCCAGTATGAAGGTTACCTTTCAAATGGTAGTCTCTAATGTAAACTCTTTCATTCACCTAATGCTGGATGGCAAAATTAACATGAAGTAGTAACAAGGTAGCTGGGAACAGATGAGAAAATAGTGAAGCTGGAGTTAAAGTCATAAATCTAATATGTATATGAGGATATTTTTTTTCTCAAATATGTGGGAAACCTGAGTAGAAAAAATAGAAATGGACAAAGCTTTCATACTGATTGAGAATTAATGTGAACCACTGACCAGACTTCAAATGATTGCCTTTTACTAGATCTTATAAGGCTTCAAATATTGTGGGTTTTTTATTTGTTTCTATTATTACTTTGCTTTTCAATAGCAAGGGCTGTGAACTACAAGACATCTAACTAAAGGGTTTTTTCCATGAGATAAAAAGTTTATTATTCAGTTTCAAATTTGATATAGTGTGAGAGAATATTTGTGCTCACCTTGTCCTATTAAGTCGATATGTATTACCAAACTATCTTTTGCTACGTACGTTTCTGGTTAGAGCTCAGTCCCTGATGACCAACACATACTGTTTAGAAAAGATTCTGACTACATATGGCAAACTCCTGAACCTTGTACATCACTCCTTGACTAGCAAGAGCATAAAGTCCACTTACGTGTTTTCAAATTCACATCTACAAAAATGTCTAATCCATTATATTAACAACTCTACTTGATGGAGGGAAAGCATTCACTTTTTTAGCACGCTGATATCATGATAATTTTCTGATCTGCCCCTTTGCCTAGTTCCAGGAAGCCCTGGTGTTATATGTAAGGGTATAAACTGTAACCAGGGTTTAGGTTCTCATGTCTTGAGTTTTTCTCTCGAACTCACTTTGATTTCTTTCCTTCAACAGAATCCAAATAAGTTAATTGATTATCTGGCTTGTTTCTTACACAAAAAGCTGCTTGCCCATGTGAGGTAATCTATCATTTTGTTACCCGGTAGTGATCTGACAAGAGGACAAGGGCCAGACATTTTTCATCCATTTATATTTAATTTGAAATAGCCATTAGCAAGTTTGGGACTTTCAATAATTGTGTATTTCCTGCTTGCATTTATTTTTCCTTATCATTGTTTTCCTGTAACTCTTACATTAACCAGTAATGATGCACTAATTGGTTGTGAGGTTGTAAATAGTTAGTCAGAACTGGTGAGCGCTTTTGAATCAATATAGAAACACCAAGGCTTCTGATATCTGAGAAACACTGCACAATACCAAACTTTTGAGTGTTTACTCATACTGAATTACACACTTTTGTTTAGGTACTTCAAATGGCCTTGATGGATCTTAATAACTATGTCAGAATAAAATATGTCTCCCAAATGCCAGTTAGAGTGTCAGAATCCCAGCCTAAGCAACATACCCAAGACATTTGCACTTTCTGAAAAGTTCATTAAAACATTGAAATCAATTCTCATAAATTTTAGAATAGTGCATTTTTATTTCAGTAAATAGTAATAGCACCACAAAGAGGTAAGTTGCTGTTAGCAGTTACTCTAAATAAGATTGGCTTGGATACTCTTCAAAAAACAATTTGCACTCATTTTAAAATAGTGTGATAATGAATTGCATTAATTGTTAATGTTCACTTTCAGTGTCATTACAGAACACATCCTAAATCCTTCCCCACAGGACAAGCAATTGGCAGGATGTGCTGAGAAGAGAAATGCAAGAAGCCTGAGTATAAACATTTGTTTGTAATGTCTCAAGCCCCATTACTTAGGAGAGTGATTCTGCTTATGTACTGAAACTCTTGCAGCTCAGTGACAGGGGTCTCTGGCAGATATACGTGAGCTGCCCTCTTTGCACCAGCAGGATTTATATGGACAAAGTAGCAGGGCCAAAATGACTTAAGAAGTATCAGCTATCATGTTCTGACACTGTTCAGTAACCCCTTTTCCATTTTTTAAAACTATAGGTATTTATCAAAGTATTTATCAAAGGTTATGTCATGAAGCCAAGCAACAATTAAAATACACACACCAAAGTTGCATACCATAGGAAGTTTACATTATAAATTGTGCTTCTTTTCCTTCATAGCAGGTTTTATACTGCCTAGGGGTTAGTCTGACTCTAATGTTTTTATTCTTTCTCCTGCCTCTGTACCATACGTGGGGGGTCCACAGTGTTGGTCTTCTTCATGAGATGAAAAAATAACTTCTGAGCTTTAAAGGACTTTTCCTCTCTTGGTAGTTAAATGTTCCTTGATTGATAAGTGGTTTAAGGATTAATTTATTGGTTAAGCATTTGTTATGTATTGTCTCCAACCACACCCACAAAGGCTGTCCACACACACACTAAGCATAAGCAATTAATGAGCAGAAAAGTGTGATTTGATGATTAAATCATAGTATTGGGATTAATATTCTTGGGAGATATTACTGCACCTTCTTATGCTTTAATTTCTCACTTGAAGAATGAGAGTGTCTCAGGAGCCTTTCATCTAGTGGTTTATGCACACAAGACATGTCGGTAACAGCTTCCAGGACCAGAAGAAATAGAACTTTCCATTATAAACCTGTTTGGAAGTGCTGGAATTCACTAGATCAAAATCAAGAACATTAAAAATATGGTCTGTTTTTGGTAGTAGGCTAAAATTTCTGAGATAAAAACTTTTTAAAAAGGGTTTTATACCTATTGAAATCTTTTGCAGTGCTTGTGATAAGATCCCTGTACTGGTTGACTCCACTTGTGACCTGACTGTTTGAATTTATGCTGTTCATGGAAACAAAAAGCCTGGGGAAAACAGTGAAATGTGAATGTGAGAAGTTTCCAAAAGCAACTCTTCCCATGGAACTGCCAGATACAACTCACAGACAGAAGTCTGCTATTTGAGAGTGCAGATGGCTAAGGGGAAAGACTAAGTGACATTTAGAAAAGGAAGGGAAGCTGGAGCAATGAAACAGGGAGGATGAAGGAAAATAAAGTGTGGAAAGGTGAAAAGCTTAATCTTCCAAGAGAAGAATGAGTAGAAGCACAGAACTCTTCTATAGCCAGCAGGTACCTTTAAGGCAAGGATTTCAGTCCCTTTGATTAGATGGCAGAAGGGAAGCAGGCAGAAAGTATTGTAAAGTCTCTTCCTTATGGAGGAAACTTTAGGCAAATTCTCCTTCTTGTGAGTGCCAGCTGCCCTGATAGGGAAGGACAGGGAAATTCAGAAAACTGCCATAACATACGAGGGCCACAGGCTGCTCTGCAGGGTTGGCCATCACATACTTTCGTGTTGAAGCTGGTCCATTTGCCAGAATGGAATTAAATATTTGCAAATCATGACAATGTAATATATTTTTTTTCATTTAGTTATTATAATTTATTGGATTCTATTAACACAAATAAAATATCTCTTCCTCTGCCTGCAGAGCAAATACCCTGAAACCATGGCAGTCAACCGACACAGGGAGACGGTCATGTCTTATGGCTGATCTTTAACTGAGTCATGCTGGTGCCTAATTGCTTGTGATGGTTCATATGCTCTTTTGCAGACTGCCTGAGGAGGCACAGACAAGGACACCAGCTACCAAATCCTTGGAGTGTTAAAATATTGCTGCCCTTGTTACACATCATGATAGCACAGGTTGACATAAGTTTCACTTCATAAGGAAGTCTCATCAAAGTACTGGAGGTGGGATATCTATTCCAAAACCCAGCATTTGAAGGGTAGGTGTGTTTGACAATCCATTTCACTCTTTTTCAGCTGCTTTACACCACCTGAACGCCCTGCATGTTCTTAATCTGTATAATTATCTGTACTCATTAGGTTAAATTTAGAGTAGGTTATGAATTTACTGAAAGAAATGGGACACATTCAACAGATTATGCATTGGAACACTGCTGAGCTTATGAGTGCACTGAAGTGACTCATATGAGTAACCCAAAGGCATTCCTGCTTTATTTTGGAAAAATGGTACCTGGGTGACTAATGACTAAAGGCAGACTCGGAAGTACAGAGGGAATACTCTCTCCAATGTGTACCATGATCAGATTTCAGGTAGGCTCCAACTAACCAGATATCATAAAGGCTTTTAGTGAAGCTATGAGAACCATGGAAGCACTGCACCGTCAGCAGCACAGTTACATAGGCAAAGGGAAGGTCAGGAAGAGCTGCAGGTGTTCAGCATCTCTTGGGGTCTGGCTCAGGTGCAGCTTTGGAACAAACAGTCCAAATTCACCTAAGGTCTTGCACTTTTTCAAATATCAAGAGCCATGTTTCATCTTGCCAAAATAAAAATGTCTGCTGTTTGAAAGATGCTGGGCACACGTAACACACAAGATACTTCTTGTGTGATCACAAGATGATCACAAAAATAACAAGAGAGGACTGGAACTGATCATTATTCAAATACTGGCCTGGTAGGAAATAGTTTATTTTCCATGTTGACTGAGTGCTGTGAAGCCTTGATAGGCCAAGCCCCTACTTCTGTTACAATCTAAATTCAGTGAAAGCATGTACCCGTGTCTACACTGAAACAACACAGACAGGTACCAACTCCTGGGTCTTAAGACTGTGTCTTGGTTTACCATTCAAACAGAGATTTTTCATCTCCTCATAAATTCAGGGGCTTCTCTTACAAGGTACAAATGACAGCCTTAGGACATGCTCTGTTCTTAAAATTTGGAAGTTCCCATTCCTTAGCCAAAAGACAGGAAATTGCCAGTAAATGATCTCTTCCTGCTGTGAAAGCAAAGGAAAAGAAGTTGACTCTAACCAGTTTTGTTGCCTCAGCTTTGTGCAATGTGCCTTCAAGCTGACAGTATTGCTTTTCAGCAATAAGTGATAAAGTCTCATTTTCTCCAAGGGTTAGTGGGCATTCAGGTATTTTACAGGAAACTGGATGACACTGATGGAAAAGGGTTTTGGAGCAATGAATCCTTTATTCTTTTCATGAGGAGAGCAATGGGCTTAAGGGTGTTCTCATCTTCCCTCATTGAATGGGTATCCCAAGCATGAGGAAACTCCATTTCTGATCTCAGCACAAGGTGCATGGCTAGGTCTGATTAGGGCTTTAACAGATATATTACCCTGAGGTGTTGTCTGTCCAGGTCATTGGAGTGGTGTGCTTACACGCCTGTACTGTGGGGAAGGAAAACAAACAGCTTTCAAAGGCTTATGTTAATTGAGCAGCTTGCACAAGAAGCCTTTGCTTATGTCCATCTGGAAGGACAGCCTTGCAGAAGGATATATGTTGGAGAAATGTTTGACTTTTCATGAAACAGAGAGTTCAGAGTCAGATTATGTGGTTAAAGTGATAAAAGGGAGTTGACTGCAGTCTCCCTAACTCACCGGTACAACCTGTAACTGACCCATGTGGACCTCATGTGCCCTCTGTGTACACCATGCCAGGTCCCATCTCTGGACCTCTCTTACCTAAGCCAAGCCCATGCACCTTTTGAGGTGATGTTTCCCAATTGTGTAGTCATCCTTCTCATTCTCTAGAGAGCGCATGAGGTTTTTCTGACTAAGACTGTGTCCTGTAACCTCCCAGGTAGGTGATCTCCTTGCTATCAAAGCTGGCTTGCTGGCAGGGCAGCTCTTTCGGCTCATCTTTGCCTGTAAGATTAGGGTTGCAATTTATTTCAAAAGTGGGTATTGCCAATGTTTGTGTGTTATCTTGAAATACTCAAAATGTTTTTCTAGGGCAAAGAAACTTGTTCTGAAGCAGGTTTCAAAAGCAATCCTGAGAAGTAGGGCTTGGTTGTTTTAAGCTCAGCAGCATGCTGCTGTGTAACCCTATTTTCAGGGAAAATTTTCTGCATATAACAATGTTGAGAGCTAGGAGGGCAGACATACAGCTGAGTATGTTTCTCCAGAAGCCTAAGTTTAAAAATACATATGTGTGTGTGTACATGTATATATGTACTGAATATTACTGTAAAATAAAAAAGCTCAAAATCATTACTTTCTCAGAAAAAGGTTACACTACAGGTCTGGCAAAGACATCTTTCAGCCATACCGTATGAAAACAAATAAACCAGAACCAAAACCCTGTTGTGGGAAGCCTCAGCTTGTCCAAGGGATTAGAATGTGTGTTAGATAAATAACCTTGAGTGAACATCTGTGTACCCTTGAGGAGGCCAGAAAGTCCTGAGAAAAGAACCACCAGTT
>WTSP01025858.1:0-11832 GCA_025331215.1 Actenoides lindsayi
GGGGGGGTGATGCTGAGCCCGCCGAGCTCGCAGGAGACAGCAGAGGAAAGAGAGATGTCCCACCCGGCCCCCCGCCCCTTTCCTCCCAGTGACCCTCTTCTGCTGCATCTTGGGATGCGAAAATGAAATAGACAAGGAAGGTGAGAGGTCACTTGTTGAGCTCTGTCGTCGTGAGAGCAACGTAAATGCACTGGAAGACCTGTCAGAGAAACTTCAAACAATTGTGGGGGCATTCAGAATAAGAACGTTTCCATCGGGTTGAGGGAGGTTCTTCTCCCACTCTATGCTGTCCTAGTAAGGCCACATCTGGAGTATTTGGTCCAGTTCTGGGCTCCCCAGTTGAAGAGAGACAAGGAACTACTGGAGAGAGTCTGTGCTTCTGCGCATGAAAATTCAAACCCACACACCAGATGCAATGAAGAGCCCACGTGTGTGGCACAGGATAAGTTGACCCAAACCTCCTGAGTTTGGTCTCCTAAGGCAATGCAGTTCATGCCATTGTGCCCTGTATGCGTGCTGATAGCTTCTGAGACAATTCCAATTAACTTTGACATCTACAAATCTCAGAAAAATAGATCATTGTGTAGAAGAGGTCATCAGGAACAGGCTTCCCAGAGAGGTGGTGGAATCTATGTATTTGGAGACCTTCAAAAGCTGCCTGGACTTGCTCCTGTGGGATTTACTCTAGGTGATCCTGTTCTGGCAGGGGTGTTGAACTAGAAAAAGAGATCACAGAACGGTAGGGGTTGGAAGGGACCTCTGGAGAACATCTCATCCAATTCCCCCTACTCCAGCAGGGTCACCCAGAGCAGGGGGCCAGGATCGCATCCGTCCAGGTGGGTTTGGAATCTCTCTGGAGGAGAAGACTCCAAAACCTCTCTGGGCAGCCTGGGTCAGGCTCTGGCACCCTCACAGCAAAGAAGATTTTCTTCCTGTTCAGATGAAACCTCCTGTGTTCCAGTCTGTGCTCGCTACCCCTTGTCCTGTCACCGGGTACTGCTGACAAGAGTTTGGCTCCATCCTCTTACCCCTCTGGCCCCTTTAGCATTAACCAGATCCCCTCTCAGTCTTCTCTTCTCCAGCTAAACAACTCAAGGGCTCCAGTCCCCTCAGGATCTTCACAGCCTTTGCTGGACTCTCTGCAGTAGTTCCTTGTCTCTGGACACAATACTCCAGATGTGGCCTCTCTAGGGCTGAGTAGAGAGGTAGGGGACCTGCTGGCCACACTCCTCTTAATTCACCCCAGGAGACCATTGGCCACCTTGGCCACGAGGGCACATTGCTGGCTCATAGGTAACTTGCTATCCACCAGGGCTCCCAGGTCCTTCTCCACAGAGCTTTTATCTCTCATGCACATAGGACAACTGCATCCCGAGTCCAGTGGCATCCAGCAGACACCAGGGAATCCGCAGCAGGGGGTTTGAGTCAACTATCCCCTAGGGAATCCCCGCTTTCACTGGTCCTGATGCTCACCAAAGTCCTTGCTGGGTCAGAGGGAAGGACACCGAGGGAGAAAAAAGGGTGCAGAAATGATGCTGTTAGTAACAATCAGGAGTGCAGGCATTCATGAACTTGGCCGTTGTGTTCACGTGTAACAACAGAGAGCCATGCTGCAAGGGCCAGATCCTGCAAGAGGCCCTGTGCAGACACATCCTTGTGCTGATAAGAAGTCCTGCTTATTCCGTGATGCTCTACAAGATGGGGGATGCAGATCTGGACCCTAAAGCATATGAGAAGAACAAGAGAGAACAGAGATTTCAACAGCGCAGCGTGTAGGAAAGAAGATGCACCAGCGTCTCTGTATAAACATCTCTGCTAACGCCTCATGTGTCTGCTAATGAACAGTTACGAGGCTCCCCAGGTGCAGATATTGGCTGGCGTTGGCTTTGCTTTTTTCCTAATGTGATAGAAACATAGGGAGAGACACATAGAATTTTAACAGTTACGGTCCCAAATCCATTTCCGGATAATAGCGCAACTAGATTACACGACCAGATCGCATTCGTAATGTGCGTTTTGTCACAGCCTATTGCTTGAGACAGGCCATCTCTTCAAGGTCTGGTATTTTCTCGTCGTGTTTAGGCACGTGTTTTTCCATTGCTGCTTCGCTATTCATTTATTTGTATCACAGCATGATCCTACCTCTCCTTGGTCTCTGTGGCAGGGTAGGGGATTTCCATTTCTTTATTAGACGCAGTGTGATGCGAGGTAATAGCCTTGTTCCTCATTTAATTCCTGTGCAAAGGACTCAGAGTGCTATTTTCCAGGAGGCTGGCCTGTCATACTCCTTGAGCAGCAGATCATGGCTCCTTCAGGCTTGTCATACTGGGATCCCATGGTCCTCCCTCTGCACTCCCCCGTCACAATCTCACACATTTACCCCTGCACTGTCGCAGAACCACGTCAGGGCCCCGCGTGCCGGGTGATTTTGTTGTGCACCCGGTGAATCAACCACGGAAATGTGCGTGTCTCTGTCTAGCCACCTGACTCCTACCCCTGTTTGATGGCCCAATGCACAGACCTCATGCAGAGGGTTCCTAGGAAGTGAGCTTAGTCATGCCCCAAACACCACAGTTTCAAACAGCTCCAGGTTCTATAGACAAGATCCCTTCCTCACCAGGAACACTCAGGGTGTTTTTCCAACAAATGCCCCCTAACCAGTGACATCATTATTCGGATATTTTGGAAGCAAGTACAGGGCAACATATCCCGAGGCTTGTATGCGTTTTCTGTTTTCCATCCCAGTCCCATGAAGCTGTTTGGTAAATGGACAGAAGTCAGCTGTACGTGACCCCATCCTTCACATCTTCCACATGCTCGTGTGGACACAATAGTGCTCTTACATGCTCCACTGTGCAATCGGAGGGGCCGCCACTGAAAATTCGCTTCCCGAGCTGATAACGCTTTCGCCGTCATGAAGGAACCGCTTTGTGAGCCCCGGCAGGCACCCAAGTGAGGTTTGCATTTCGAGCTGTGGTTGACAGTCTTCGTTATGTGTGAAGGACGGAGTATGTCCCCTGCAAACTCGAAGTGTGATGGTAACCTTGGATAAAACCCATTTTACGATAGATTAATTTGCGAGAGGGTTGTTTAACTTGTTTTCTGATAAATACATCACTGAATTGAAAGCAGAAGAAGGAAATGGTTCCGTGGTTTAGCCCAAAACACTAAAGCCACTTTCTCCTCTTTCAGAAGTGCCTAGAGTTGCAGCCCTCCTTCTGCCTGAAGGGTCTGTCCCTTCAATATTACATCATAACTGTCATAATCTGAATAGTCACTTCTGATAGACTTGAGCTTTCAGAAGGGGAAACTACAATGCTGGGAAGCCATGAGCAAATGGGGGCAGTTTCCTCAGAGGTGTAAAACTGTGTGGATTTCAAGAAAACTGAATTTCACTCCATGGAGCTAACCCATTGCTTATGAACCCTTTTCTGAATAACAGAATGGCAGGGGTTGGAAGGGACCTCTGGAGATCATCTCTTCCAATCCCCTGCTCCAGCAGGGTCACCCAGAGCAGGGGGCCCAGGATCACACTGTCCAGGCAGGTTTGGAATGTCTCCAGAGAAGGAGACTCCACAGCCTCTCTGGGCAGCCTGGGCCAGGCTCTGCCACCCTCACAGCAAAGAAGTTCCTCCTGTGCAGATGGAGCCTCCTGTGTTCCCATTTGTGCCCGTTGCCCCTTGTCCTGTCACTGGGCACTGCTGACAAGAGTCTGGCCCCACCCTCTTGACCCCCACCCTTTAGCTATTATCAGCATTGATAAAATCCATTGATATTGATAAACATTGATACAAACCATTCTATGAATCTATGATCTCCGTTTCACATCTTGGTTCTCAAGTTCACAGTTTTCCTGTTGCTTCCTTCCCTTCTCTCCCCACCTTTCCTCCCACTTCCTTTGTCTTCAGGATGCCCTCTTTCTTTTCCTATTATTTTCTCTCAGTAGTTGGTTATACTAAAGCCTTTCCTGATTTGCTGTGAAGGCAGATAAAGCAGGAATCCATCCCTGATCCAGCTTGGCTGCGGTTCTTGGAGCTGGACTGACACACGGCCCAGCTCATTGCCTAGGCAGATGGGCAGAAGGAAGCTCCCTGGCATCTGCATGCTGGAACCTGAGCACCAGCTTATTTCCAGACAACCATGGCACATTCCCGGAGCAATCTGCTCAGTCGAAATCACATGGTGATATTAACTCTGCCACGAGACTGAGTGGCACTTCTGAGAGTGCAAAACAAACAAGGTCATAGCCCCAAAAAGCTTCAGATGACAAAGAGACAGTCTGAACATGACCACTTCCCAGATGAAGACAGCAAAGCGAGTGTTCTCGGTATTCCCAAATGTCAGGCCCCGGTAGCGCTGGCTGAAGTTGCACCGAGCGGGTGTCTCTCTCATCTGCTGTTAGACTGATTTCTTCCATCAGCCCTGGGAAAACAGTGTGAGGGGGCAGTGGATATACTGGTAGCGAGAGGTTTGTTCAAGCTTCATTATTAAAATCATAATTAAAATACACTTGCCAGTGTATTTTTTCAACCCAGTTTTGCTTTCCCAGGCTCAGCTGGGAAAACTGAAGCTAAATTGTTTATGAGCTGGTTTCTTTCTCAATAGCAGCATTTCCCAAGCAGTTTCATCCAAGCAACAACGAACATTTTGGAGAAAAAAAAATAAATCACAGACCTTCATGCAGCTTTGCCACAGTTAATATTTTTTTTTTTTAATCAAGAACTAAGCTGTGTTTTGCGTATTCATTTACAGATTTATTTTTCCCCACTTTGTTTTCATATTTACTCCGTCACACAGTAACATTCATGGAGGTTTTTCAGAAGTCAAAACCCATGTCTTGTCATCATTTCACATATGACCACCTCACGGCTCTCAGACCCACAGACCACAAGATGGGAAGCAGGACTCTAGGGCAAAAGCCGTGCTCTTCTTATGATTATCCACCCCATGGGCAACACTTCATGCTCACTCAGATACTCAAATAGGTAGGCATCATTTTCCTAAATGCTTTCCTGCCCACCTCCCTCCTTCCCAGTCTTTGAAGCTGAAAGATTACACAAAAGAACTGGCAGCGGTGCCTGAAACCAAAACGGCAGAAGCAACGATTGAATGAACCTTTGGACTCTGCCCAGAAAAATCTCAGTTAAGGGAATTCTTTGTCATGATTTTAATTCAGCATAGAAGGGATAATTTTAAAGTCAAATTATTGTGTTTAAGGTGATAGCCATCTCCTTTGCTAACAACAGGTACAGCTGTATATTACTGAAACAAACAAAAAACCACCAGTAAAACAAACCAAAAAGCAAACAAACAAACAAACCGAACAAAAAAAACCCAAAACCCACCCAGAAAATATCCTGTCCACTGTTTGCTTTTTTTCCCCTCAAGTTTCCTAAAATGGAGCTTATGCCAAACCCCCAGATTTCCAACAGCACATCCTTTGAGAAAGTTCCCAGCATTCATATTTCCTCTGAAATTTGCAGCTGAGCTTTTTCTGTACTTTTTGACACCTACGTGGAAACAAACTTAGTTTCCCACAAATCTTGTTAGCAATCTCCACGAAGGACAAGGAAAACGGAGGCTCCTGTTGTATCAGAAACCCCACAGTCCCTCTCCCCTGCACATTTAAATATGACAAGAGAGGCAAATACAGAGGAAGGAAGAGTTATCCCCATTCCAAAAAACGAAACTGAGGCATAAAGAATGAATGCTGAAGTAGTCCTAGAGGTCTGTGTCAGCTCCAGGACATGAGCTAGGAGATCCCGGATCCCAGACAAGCACCTTACTCATCCAAACATCTATCTTCAAATGTCCTGATGCTTCTTGGCATTTGCATTTCTCTTACAACACAAAGGGAAGAGGCTCAAATGCACTCTTAAAACTCCAGGTGATGCTAAAATCCTGAAGCTATTTTTATTCTCATAAGATTTTACCAAGCATCTTTCTCCTTTTAAAAGAAAGCAAGCTAACAAACATAGCTTCGGGGTTTATTGCTTGTTGAGATGTTCCAGTTAGGCAACATTCTATTAGACAGTTAGAGTCCTTCCTGATTTTCCAGACAAAGATCTGGTACATAGTTCACAGATATCTACACAGAAAAGCAACAACTGCTGGAGAGCAGCTGCAAGTGTTGAAAACCTCACTTTTGACAACAGTTAGATGGTCACCCTGCAATTTGTTTCAACACAGCCAGTTCTGTTGCCGTAACTTGTTAAACATCTGCTAAAGACATATGGAATCCCCCTGGGAGATGTAAGTTGATGCCATTCATCAAACTATTTCACTGCTTCCCTTCTCCCCAAATGACTCCCTCCAGAGAGCCAACTGGAAGGAAAGGATTCTGATGTCTATGTGTAGAAAGGGATCCCAAGCCAGAAAAGTGGTGATAGCTTCCTCCTGAACCTGGCAGAAGGTCCTACCCAAGCCAATTCTTCTGAAGCATGCATACCAGAGTTAAGGAGAGAAACAAACCAGCACATCATCAGAACTCCAAATCGGTCATCCCACTGGGCCCTTAGGTGTAAGAAGGTGCCACGGTGTCCTACAGCAAAACCGTTCCCCATTCTGCAGGAGCTGGTTTACATGGCCACTGCCCATCTTAGCAGGGAGATTGCTGAAATTATGACCTTTGGCATGGAAGGGCCTAAAATTTTTCCCGGTGTCATGTAAAATAGAACTTTTTTAAATCCAGAAAGTTGGACTGTCCACTGTCTAAACACTGGGATAAACACTCGTGACTGTGTAGAACGACCACACGAAGGGTGTGAAGTGCAGCCACAGTTTCAATGCCTTGGAGCATTTCATCGGGCACTCAGCATGGCGTAGAGGTTGTTGGACACTGCACACGATCCCAGAACTTTTCATGATCAAATTCAGTGCCCTAAGTGGAGTGTAGCTTTTAAGATACTGGAACCAGTCTCCAGTGACAGATGGAGATGTCAGAGAATCACAGAATCATGGAATTGTTTAGGTTGGAAAAGAGCTTTAAGATCATCGAGTCAACTGTTAACAGAGCACTGTCAGGTCACCACTAAACCATGTCCCTCTGCACCACATCTCTATGGCTTTTAAAGCCCTCCAGGGATGGGGACTCCACCACTGCCCTGGGCAGCCTGGGCCAGTCCTTAACAACCTATGCAGGGAAGAAACTGTTCCTCATGTCCAGCCTAAACCTGCTCTGGTGCAACTTAAGGCTGTATTCTCTGTTACTGTCTCTTGTTCCCTGGGAGAAGAGACCAACCCCCACCTGGCTCCAACCTCCTTTCAGGGAGTTGTCCAGAGTGAGAAGGTCTCCCCTGAGCCTCCTTTTCTCCAGGCTGGACAGCCCCAGGTCCCTCAGCTGCTCCTCATAAGACTTGTACGCTAGACCCCCAGCTTTGTTGCCCTTCTTTGGACACTCTCCATGTCATACCCTAACAAGTTCATGAATCAATGATTGGATGGTGCTGCTACTATAATCTCCGTGGGAGATGTTGAAAAGCACACAGCTTCCTTTTGTTCCCAGAAGCTTCTCTGTTTTTTCTCTGTTGTGCTACTTTCTTTAATAGGAAACAGTGCGTCTCTGCAGACCTCTTTTCACTTGTCCCTCATCCCCCCCTTCCAAGTGCACACGCAGCCGAGACAGAAACAAAACCCCAAAAGTTTCGCTTTTTTTTTTTCCTCAGTTTCAAGAGCCCTCCTAGGGCTCTCAACCTATGATCAAACCACATGATTGAACCTCTATCAGCTGCTTCAGGCATGACGTTTCTTCACCTGAAGATGAAAACCCTTTCACTGGCAGGACACTCATTAGTCGGAATGACTGTTGTACAAATATGGTTATTTTATAGCCTAAAAACGTAGGTTTTTCTGTAGGCTCCTGTGGAACACAGACTGGAGCTATGCAAGTCCCTTATCTGACTGAGCCCTGCTGTGAATGTTTTAAACAGCATTGTGAGTTACTAGCTGCTGTTTCCTATCAGGAAGAGATAAACCATGGATTTATTAAAAGCTGGAGACAACTTCACCCCTGGTTTTACTAGACTGATTTCAATGAAATAATGCCAAGGACAAGCTCTCTTAGCTAAGTAGCCCTTAGCCATCTCCTGAGAATTATTTATTGTACATACATCCCAAAAAACACACAAATGAGAGAAAAGAAGCAGCTCCTTGTTTCCTGTTTTTCTGAGCTACACACAGAGAAGGATCCAGAATCTAGATTTTTGTCTGAAAGATCCCCAGGATGCTCTTCCAGGCTACTAAAAGTTTGAATCCAACAAACCCTTGAAACCAGAGAGGCATGGAAAGCCTGGCAAAGGCTCTGAAGGCTCCCTGCTCCTCCCTCTGGGTGAAACCAGCCCCTTTGCCCAGCTTTCCATGCCACATTTTGGCACTTGTGTTGCTGGTTGTGATAACGAATTGCAGAGGTGGTTGTGAAACTTAAAGACATTAAGAAGAAAATGTTAACTGGACTTTTCTGGACTCATGTAAAGTACAGCTGAGTCGAGGCTAAGGAGTTCAAAGGGGATCAGGGGTTTGCTCAAACCCCCTTAAAGTTCTTCACTCTGAGGGTGGTGAGACACTGGCACAGGTTGCCCAAGGAAGCTGTGGATGCTCTGTCACTGGGTATGACATGGAGAGTGTCAAGACCAGGCTGGATGGGGCTTTGAGCAACCTGGTCTAGTGGGAGGTGTCCCTGCCCATGGCAGGGGGGTGGGAACTAGACGATCTTTAAGGTCCCTTCCAACCAAAACCATGTTGTGATTCCACGATTGTGCAGCACCGCTTTTAAGACAGTTGCAGTTGCTGTAATAGATGAAGGTGCAGAGGGAAGGAAGCGGTGTAAGCCCTCAGGTGAGCTCCTTCTGTGCAGTTCAATCTGTACATTTAAATCTTCCTCCACCTCAGTACATGTCTCAAAGACTCTCTCCTGCTTTCATCTCCTCTTCTTTTCTTCAGGCTTGTTTTATCCCACTGTCTCCAGCCCTGTTGTGTTCTCTGTAGGATGCAAATTCTTTCATTTCCCCTGTGTATCCCAGTGATAATCCCTCACTCACTCTCTGTCAGGTCTCTTAGGTTGTCATTTTGGTTCCATATAAGATAAAGACACAAAGCAGAGAGTCAGTAGGGAAGGGCGGGTCAGAGACAGGCAGAAGGAGCTCTTCTTCCCTTTAACCTCACAGAACAGGGAGGAACACCTTGGTCGCGATCAGAAGTGATGGCACGTTCAACAGGATGGGAATGGGAACCCTGGCTTTCTTGGAAACAGCTGCTGAAATGAAGCAATAATTTTGGGAAGCCTGGGGTATTGATAGAGCAGCTGGACTCCTTCCAACTGGGGTTTGCTGTGTTCCAGGGCTATCATCAGGCAAAAAGAGAATTTCCCAACCAAGGCTTTATTCACTGTACCAGGAAGCAGCTGCCCCTTCACCTGAGCTAGAAACGGCTTCTCTAGTGCACAGCGTGTGTGCACGAGTGACTAAAGAGCCTTCACCCTTCATCAGTCAGAGAAGCGCAGTTGCGCGTGCAGCAGGACTGGCCAAGGCACAGGGGCGGTGAGCTATTAACAACGGAGCCTAATGGCCCCTGGAGAACATTGGGAGGGGGGGAAATAAAATAAAATTTTTAAAAAAACCAACCCTCCACCTGAATTTTAATCACACCCAAGGGAGGACATGAGCTTTAATACAAAACATTACACAGCTGCTTTGCTACATGAGATTAACTTCATGTAACAAGATGAATAAAAATATTCCCACTCCAACTTTCTGAAACATTCTGCCCTGAGGCAGTGAGAGAAATGGCACAGAATGCAGAATGAGGCAGGAGATGAGCTAGAGATGCTTTTAAGCTCTGTGCAAGTCACCCACCCAAAGCCAGGCTCTGACACAAATCTCCTTCAGCATCTCAAATTAATAATTCACCCTTAGCTGGGTGATCATTAGAAGATGTCTTTTTCTAGACAGACAGTCAGAGAGAACAAAAAGAAGAGTTAATGCCAGCTGGCAATAGTGTGAATCTTTGAAAGCAACAGGCTGTGACAGTGCCTCTGAGGTTCTCCTCGTGCTATGCTTAGAGCCTGGGCATCTGCAAAAGATTGTAGATGTGCGTGTGTGAGGAGTGACCCACTTCTGCAACTGGAAGTTGGATTGCTTCCCAGATGTGCACATGACATTTTGGCAACACAGAGGGGGAGAAGTTCAAGGAAACTAGAAAAAGAGTTCAGAAGTGTGAACGAAAACACCAAAGCAGCAAAACATCTAGTTCTGAACTCTTTACAATCAGTCATCTGAGATGAGCTGATATCAAGGCCACAAGACATCTTTGTGGTAGAGGTGAGGCAGCTTCCCTCCGCCACCAAGAGAGGTTGTAAGCTCATGTCACAGCCTGCCAAACACAGGAGTCACTTAGTAATAAATTGATTTACAAGTATAGCAGCTGGAGATATAACCTTAGCTTTAGAGTAGATGCATGTCCCTTGACAAGTAACTTGTCCAGGTAACCCCGTCAGCCATTTATGAAGCAGGAGCGGTATTTTCTCAGTGCTCAGATGGACCGGCAGTGTGCAGTTCACAAAGTACACCTCCTTCCACAATCAACAGTCTCTAAAGCTATTTCCTATTCCTGACAAGAACTATCAGAAACACCCAACTGATCATTGCACACGTTTTGCACTTAATCTTTTTCGGTAGCAGTCCTGTTAGGTTCTGCAAATTAAGCATCTTCTAGCACTGACAAGGCCTTGGAAAATAAACCCAGATCTCAGCAATAGCTATGAGTCAGATGTGATTTTTTTCTTTCAGGCCAGATGAGAATTCACAACTTCAGTGTGATGCCAGCCACAGAGATCAGGAAGCCAGGGAGTTTTCTAGGATGACAATGCGCTCTGGGACAACATCCTGCCCACCAAGTCTCTGCAGGAACTCTGGAAAGGCCAGCTACACTTCTCTTCCCTGGGGAAAAAGTAGTCTCGTGCCTTCCCTCATCTTGAGAGCTGAAAAAGTCTACTTTATCTATGCTGTTGAGAAGCCCTGAGTCACCCCCAGGCACTGGTGATGCTCTGCAGCTGGAGGTGTTTGGAGTGAGATGTAAATCAAGATACGTGGTCGTAAAGCAGCTAGTGACAAGTCTTGAAGGGAAAAAAAAGGTGTTATCTTTAGTAACCAGGCCAAATGCCAGCTCCAGCTAAGATAACAGACATTCTCCTGACTTCCCGCGATTTTCCTTCAGTGAAATATTATCCTCTTTACTTCCTGCCAGAGTGTCATTTCACAGTACTTTGCCAGTCTGCTGTGATTTGCCGAAAGGAAACTGCGCTTCGGTAAAGACTAAAGTAACTCCACAACATGAGAGATGCATCCCAACGGTGAGATTCAGAATGAGATTTAGATACATATTCAAGAGGCTGCATGAATTCAGTATCTAATTCCACTCAGTGAAATTAGCAATAATGCTTTATTGTAGGATTAAAACCCAACAAACTGGCTAAATATATGGATGACATGAGCATTCCTGTCTGTCCTGAGAGTAGATGCTACTAAAATAATTTCTTCAGAATGATAGCAAGACCCTCTTCCTATAGCACTCTTGGATTCCAGCAGTAATAATCCTATCACATGGAAATAACAGCTTCTCCTAGAGACTGCACTGAAGTGCTCTCCAAACAGCAGGTACCAGCCCAGTTCTATCATCTTTCATCATAGAATCATAGAAATGTTTTGACTGGAAGAGATCTTCAAGATCATTGAGTCCAACAGTTAACCCAGCACTTCCAAGACACCACTAAACCATGTCCCTCAGCACCACATCTCCATGGCTTTGAAACCCCTCCAGGGATGGGGACTCCACCACTGC
>WTSP01025860.1:1693-12200 GCA_025331215.1 Actenoides lindsayi
GAAAGGAAAGGAAAGGAAAGGAAAGGAAAGGAAAGGAAAGGAAAGGAAAGGAAAGGAAAGGAAAGGGGAAAGGAAAGAGGAAGGGAAAGGAGAGGAAAGGAGAGGAAAGGAGAGGAAAGGAAAGGGGAGAGGGGAGGGGATGGGAGGGGAGGGGAGAGGGAAAAGAGAAATGGAAAAGGGAAAAGGAAAAGGGAAAAGGAAAAGGGAAAAGGAAAGGGGAGAACTGTTTTTCACTGGAATGGAAAAATGGTGAAGCAGATAATCCCCCACATTCTCATTAAAATGCTCCTGCAAATTGATGCTTATGATTTGTCACTGTCAAAATACTAGCTTCATATTTTAGAATATAGTAAAAAAAAATCCCTCATTCAGCACTGTTGTGTTTATATGATGAGCTGTTGGCAGGATGAGGGAGAAGTTGTCTGGGAATTAATTTGCCTGTGCACGTGCATGCATATATAAGATTGAAGTAGGTATATATGGAGATTAGCACAGGAAGTAAGTGAATAACAAGAACAGTAGTTAATTTGGAATAATTTTATGTTTCCTGTTGTAAAATCAACATCATGAGAGAGCTTGGATGTGTGGCATTCAGAAATATTATCTCCCTTTTCCTTCTCTGGGGAGATAGAGTTTCCCTGGACAGAGTCTGGCTGTGACCTTGGAGATGGATTATTTCCCCATCCTGCTTTTCAACCATGGCTAAATTGCTTCACCCATGTGTCAAGATTTTCCTGTCTTTTGAATAGGGTAGGAATTACAATATATGCATTTCTCTGGAAGACCCTGACAGCTGGGCATGAGGAACACCTGTAAGAGCAATTTATTGTTGTTATTACCTAATGTGCAGATATTATTTAGAAATTTGCACAGCATACCATAGCTAGTCCCTCTCTCTCTCATCGCAGCCTTGATGCCGCTGTTGTCACTCCACTCTCCCCTGCTGGCTAGCTGTGTGAAGGGTCTTTCTCTGGTATGGACCCTTTCCCAATATGGCCCTTTACCAAGCAATATGGGAAGACACTGGCATAATCTATACAGTTGTCAGCCATCTGGTGTTTTTGTCTTCTAGTTCAATAACCTGGTCTACACTTGGTAATGACTGGCAGATGACAGTTCTGGTAACTTGGTCCCTGGATCTCCTAGTTCCTTGTGCTCAGACATTTTAAGCAGGATAAAATACAGTTCCACTTGATTACATGTTCTGATACAGCCTGCTTAGCTTCTTTCAAGGTTTTGCTTTAAATTGCATCCCAAATAATGTATAATTTCTTCAAACTCAAAATCTGCGTTGCCTCAGAAAGCCCCATTATTTTAGCATTCAAGATACAGTCTGATAGTGATTTCTATCTGAAATAAGTGAGTTAATCTCTGCTATTTGCTGTGATAGTTCAGAGGAAACTAATGCCCTCTGTGGTGCTGCTTGCCTCAAATTATCATTTAAATACAAGCCTTATGAAGTTTTCGTAAGATTTTTTTTTCTTTTTTTCTTTTTTTCCAGTTAGTTAGCTTTCAAAATTTGAACACCCACAATGTCTGGAGAGGCTTCCTGTTTCATTAGGCAGAGTTGAATGGCCCTGAAAAGTAGCAGGTGAGGCCTCCTGTCTTCAACTTAGCAACGAAACAAATATAGCTTGGTTGGCAGCAGAGCTGCGTGCCTTTGTGCTGACAGCTTCCAGTCTGTCTAAATGAGCAGTGAGAGGAAAAGGGAGCTCAGTCCTTTCCTCATTCAGCTCTGGGTTATTCTAATGAGGTTGTCAGAATGGTTCTGATCTTCCTGAAACAGTAAACCAATGCTAAGATCCTGCTCAGAGTGACAAATGACCTTCAGAGGCCAACTAAACTACCTTTCCCAGTTCCCCTCTATCCTTGCCCCAGGTATACCTATCCCTTGTATAGGAGAGTCTAATCAGGCCCCAAAGATCTCTGCTGATGGAGATTTTCCACCACCCCCAGTTCATTGTTATCCTTTCAGAGCATTTCCTTGGGTCTAACTTGACACTCCCTTGCAGCAGTCTAAGGCCTTAGACCTTATCACATGCCCAGTGGAACCAGCAACAGATAAATCCTTTCCTCTCCAGTCTTTTACATCCTTGAAAGTGGCTACCATGTCAATGCTAGGTGAAGGTACCCTATTCTCTCAATCTTTCCTCTTTGGTTTTGTTTCAGAAACCTCTGAAAGAAAAGCTGAAGCACCTGGCTTATTATATCTGTTGTGCAAGTATCTGAGAGCTGAGGGGCACTTAGCACCAAGGTCAGACAGACTGACATCATAGTTATAGGTAGCCTGGTTTTAATCGTTTTGACCTAGATTGCCGGTTGTGCTGTATCAGTTATGCTCAGGTTTCAGTGAGGAGGATACTTATTAACAAGGGAAGAGATGGTAACTAAACAGTTGACAGATGGTCATGACTTTAGAACACTGACAAGTGCATGCTGTATCTGAATTTATGACTTAAACTACTGAACCTCTTTTTCAGCTTCCACCTGGCCAATCTTCACCTGCCGTTCCCTTCTCCTTCCTACAAGGATAGTGTTGAGAAAGAGAAGGGCTTTATACAGCCATAGCTCCTACATCAGTGTGGTGAGCCTTCCCCAGGCTGATACAGCTGCTGTTCTCTCATTACAAACCTCCCAGCTTATCATACAGTGTAAAAAACTAAGCTAGGAGGTAATGCTTGGTGTACAAGGTATTTATGCAGGGACATGTTATGAATCAGATAGTGGCATACATTGAAAACTAATCCAGACAGTTCTAAAGTAAATGAAGAAATAATCTGCCACCTAATTACATATCCATGCCTTGCTGTATCTTTGTATTTGAGAGACATTTTTGAGTCAATAAGCCACATGAATGAGAGGAGAAATGAAACTGAGGGCAAAAATACTCACCTAGAACCCTGCTCTTCAAGAGGGATTGTTCTCCACCTTTCCCTGTTACAATGTTCTTTAGTGAATGGATTTCCAGCACTTCAGAAGACAAAGGTTTATTGACAAAGGGTCAATTGCCTCCAACTGAAGAATGACTTGTTCAGTAGGCTGCAAAAGATGGTTTATGTCTATCAAACAAAAATCACCTTCTGAACATCTGAAAAGCAACCCACCACAGGCTGTTGTCACTTCTGCCAGAAAGTCCAAGACTCAGGTGGCCTTTCCTATGCTCTGCCTGAGATGATGCTGGCTACCTGGCACTGCTTCTCCTTCTGCAACCAAGGAGCTGCCACA
This sequence comes from Actenoides lindsayi, assembly GCA_025331215.1. Lineage (NCBI taxonomy): Eukaryota > Metazoa > Chordata > Aves > Coraciiformes > Alcedinidae > Actenoides > Actenoides lindsayi. Next base: position 4,919 of record WTSP01025860.1, read on the forward strand.
ATGGCTACATTCCTCTGATGCTGGCAGTGACTAACAGAGAGAGCCCTGTGATGGCTGTTTACAGGTGCTCAACAAGGAATACAGGGCTCTTGCCACAAAAAAATCAGAGCAGTCACTAACATTGCCTCATCCTGTGTGAAAGTACTTACATGTACCGATCATGAGCTGATTAGATGGGGTGCTTAGAGATATGGTTTAAGGGGTAGACTTGGTAGTGTCAGGGTGATGATCAGACTAGATGATTGTACAGGTCTTTTCCAATCTAGATATTTCTATGATTCTATGTCTCCCTGTCTTTCCTAGCCTATCTCCCTTATTTCTGGAGTCATGTAAACATCTAAACATCTTTTTGGGAGCAGAGGAGCAGGACCAAATGGCCAATGTGTTTCCAAGAAGCTGGGATATAGCATTGCTGACGATGTTTTGGGCCGTTCTAGCTGGTCCATGCAACAAAGCACCAGGCCTGTTTGAAACAAGTGCACTAAGTCACGATATATGGTATATCCTGCTGTGTTAGGAAAGCTGTCACAAAAATCAACCTTTGACTCATTTGCTGCTTGTTGGTGTTGGGAAACAAACTTTTGCAGTCAAGTAAAGTTCAGTGTGTCAGAGTGTAACAGCAGGAAGAGAAAATGTTGATGGCAGGTGGGAAGGGAGTGTTGGAGGAGGGAGAGCAATTACGGGCCTAAGCTCAGGCCAGGGCTGTTGTCCCTGGCTGTGGTGCACCCACTCCTCCACCTTCTTGGCCATGCAGGTACCCCTGAACCCTATCCCTATAATGGTGTGGGGAATGTCCCACTAAGAGACACAAGATCCTTCCCTTCAAGAGCCTACAACTGCCCTCTTCATCCAACCCTGCTCACAGTACTGGTTCAGCACCAGAGGAATGGCTGAATGCTGTAGCAAAAAAAAACCTACAGAGAAACTCGGGCACTGAAAAGGAAGGACAAGGGGGAAGTACAACAGATATTTCTTCCTGCTCTCAAATTCCCATCATCCACAGCAGGCTTCAGTGTTAGACATTATACCTTGAGAACAAGGTATAATCCTTTGAATTGATGGGAATCTCCTCCTTGCTTTCAAGATACATTGACTAGCAGGAAAAGTGCATAATAAAACTTCTGTTTTTGTTTCAGCTGAATGATTTGAAGATCCTGAGTCACAAACCTCAAGCCAACTGAGCAGTCCCATCATCCCCAGGTGATTATAATAGCAAGGAAAGGTCCGAGGTTCCTTTCATTCTGCATCATTTCCAGGCAAGACTTTGTGGGAGCAGAGCTCTTAATGTTTAGAGAATTGAAATAATAAATGTAAATGGTGTTTATTGAAGGGGAGGATTAAAACCCAAAGTAATAGACATGAATATGTAAGGGCTATAATCTAAAGCAATCTGCTACCAGCCGGAGCAGCTACGGCTCCAGAAGTTGTGCACTGCCCTCTTGCACAGGGGTGGCATCTTCCTCCCCACCCTCAGCCAGTTGCCCAAACCTCATCTGCCATGTTGCTGTTGCCATTGAGCATTGTGTCAGATTTATACTGGGCTCATCAAGGCGCCAGAACCCTGGTCTTCTTTTCTGTTTGTGAAGTGTCATGCACACCTAGGGAATCCTATAAATAAGAAAGAACAATAACACATGCACATATTCATAACCAAGTCACTGTTTACATAGTGAATATTCAACACCCACCAGATGGTTCTTCTTTCGCTGCCTTCAAAATGGAAATGACCAGTTACTAAAGATAAAATATTCCTTCCCTTTTGCAGCTTCCCTAGGGCTCCTACTTGTTCTCCTGCAGAACTGCTGCTCCCTAGAGAAGGAAGCCTTTCAGCCTTGGAAACAGTAAAATCAGATCTGAAATATGAAATGTTTTAGCAGGAGCTGTAGATCAACAAACACAGTGTTAAAGCAATTCCAAAAAATAGATTTGGATTAATTCTCCTGCCTGCCGCAGCAATGCTCTGGAGGAAGTGATGTCATTCCCTGTCATCACACAGCTGCTGACCCTGCCATCAAGGTGCTCCTCCAGCAGGTCTGTGTGAGCAGTTTCTAAATTACTTTGGCTCTTCAAAAATGCTGGCTATCAACTAGTGTACTGGGTGCACTGCACACAACCACTACCCCTGCCACACTGCAGCTGGCAATGGTTTTAACTGAGTATTTGTTTGCTGCATGGAGGGCCAGATTCTGCCTGCTTCATTTCCACCCACCTCAGTGGGTGCAGTTTCCATTTGTGATTCCTTATGTAAAATGGGAGCAGAGGCCAGGCCTCCAGCCACACAATGACAAGTCAAACACCACATTACTTCTTGCCCTTCTCTGTCTCCATGTGCCACGCACGTGTTTGCCCAGCTCTGTTAAAGGAGCCACTCCCATTACATTGGGTATCTTGGTATGAAAGACACTGAGATCAAACTCTTGCAGATTTAGGAGGGACTAGAACCCAGGCATCGCACTTTCTGAGCATATGTTTAAGCCCCAGATGTGGTGCAGAAGAAGGGACATTATCCCTGCCAGCAGGTGTGCACATGGAGGGGATTTCCACACTGATCCCTGAGCGGGTCAAGGTGCTTTCTGTGCCTCCCTGAGCTAGACATCTCTTCAGTCCCATCACCAGTCAGGGGCAGAAAACTGTCCCTACTGGCAATGAACAGCACATTTTCCTGGAGCAGGTCCATCTTGCTTTAACAGAAGAAATTCTAAGCCCTGTTCAGAAGAAGAAGAAGAAGCAGAACCAAGTCCTCCTCAGGAGGCTGGAGTCAGGTCAACGTTCACCTATTTCCAGCCCTCATGCAGCCTGGACTTCCAGAGGAGACAACTCTTTCTTTGAGCTTGGATGGTGGAACATCCCTACAGATGTTGGAAGAAAACATCATGCCCCTGGGCCAGTACCCCTTCTGGGGTGAGCAGGGCTGAAGGGTAAACCTTGGCTCAGAAATATCTTCTCCTTACATGAGCCAAGGAAACATAATTGAGATGCTACTTTCTTTTCTTAGCTGAAGGAAAAGAAAGACACAATTTGATCATGTGTTGCTGTTTGCCAGATTCTAGGAGCCATCTGATGTATTTGGTATCAAGCAAATGAAGCCCTTAGCACTGCGCTGAGTAAGCCCAAGGTTAGGCTGAGTAAGCCCAAGGTTAGGCTGATAGCACTGCATCAAGGGGAACCACACATCAGGCTGCCTGAAGAAAGGGCATGTTCCTGTCAGATGGTAATTTCCCTTACCCTCAAGCTTTTAGACATCTCCAAGGGCCAAAGATAATCCAGGGCCTACTACAGAGCCAGTGTGGTGTCTGCTGTGGAATGGCAACTTCGGCCTTACTCTCCTTCCTTCTCAGAAGGGTGGTGACTGAGTGAGGAAAACCCAACAGAGGACTGCAGAAGTGGACCTCCAAAGCAGAGGACTGCAGAGGATGAGAACAGATGATTACAGTGTTAACAGCAAGGAGTGCTGTTTGGAAGCCACAAGGGGCATTAATCACCCCTGAAGACCCAGTGAGGAGTTACAGGAGGAGACAAAACGAAAGAAAGAAACAAACAAAAAAACAAAACAAAACCAAACAAACAAAAAAAGAGGAATAAATATAAGGGAGAAACCCCACAGCAGTGGGACTTGGGCTTTCTCCAGACTTGTCTTCACTTGCTTCTCTCAGACACATGACTGGTGGATTTGGGGTAAGCACAGACAGTACCTAGCTTTCCAAAACACCTACCAGAAGGAGAAACCAGGAGCTGCTTCACTCACAGCTGGGGAAAGAGGGCTGCCCCATAGAGCTGGAAGGGGCAGAGTGCAGACCGTGCCTGAGGAGTAGTGAGAGCAGCAGCCACGCAGTAAAGAGTGAAGACACCATCACTCTGGGAGCTCTGAGGGGACCTGGGCCGGGGGAAGACCTCGGGAGAGTTCAGGCAGGAGGGGCCCTGGCACAGGGTGGAGGGCAGGGCTGAAAGGAACTAGGAAACAGGAGTGGAAGAGATGAAGTTGTGGGGTTGAGGCGACTTCAGTGAGGTGTGAAAGCTGAAAAGAGCAAGTGTGTTCGGGGTCAGAAAGAGGCAGCAGAGGGTCTGGAGTGATTGCAGTGGTGAGAGGGCCTTTGTGCAGGAGGCACCGGCTTCCCAAACACCCTCCCAATCCCAGAATTTCTCATCGGACCTCCCCGGGCACACAGCTATCGCCCCTCGCCCAGTTTTCCAGGGCTGCCGCTGGCCCCTCTCCGGCACCTTTGCAGCCGAGGAAGAGCACCGTGTGAGGGGTGAGCCTGTCATCTCAGGAGGAACGGTCCCTGGGGGATGGATGCCGGGGATGGATCTCTTGGCGCGTGGCGACAGGAGAGCCGGGGATACGGGGGATACCCGCCCGGGCCGGCAGGTGGCGCTAGGAGCCCGCCGGGACCCGCGGGACGGGACGGGACGGGACGGGACGGGACGGGACGGGACGGGACGGGATGGACTGGAGAGCGGCCCTGCCCGCAGTCTAACCCCGAAAAGCTCCCGGCTGAGCGGCTTCCAAAGGCCGTTCCTACTCGGCTAACTGCGGTGCCCGCCCAGGCAGGTCCATCCCACGGCGGCTGAAGCCCCTGCGAGTCGGGGAGAAGGACCGGGCTTTCACTGTTCATAGGGCAGCTCCCACGGGAAGACGCAGACGCAGGCAAACGGGGTCTTCCTCGGAGAAGCATGATCGCTTCCTATGCTCTGATAAACCCGCTATTGCCTCAGCCTGAGTGCTGGCTTCATTGCAGTGCACGAGGAAAGGAGGAGAGAGAGAAAGAAAGTGCGGAGGTCATGATGAATGAAGTTGAAGATGATAAATTATGCATACAGTGAAATCATAGGTAAAGCCAGCAGCACGAGCAGGGGAAATTAATGAATTATTTGGCAATGACTAGGCTCAGAAGTTGACTGCGTGTTGCAGTCTGAGAGGTGAGTGAAAGTAACTGGGGAGTGGGTCAGAAGAGCCACGAGGGGATGTCATGCTCTTCCCACAGTGTGTGTCTTACCCGGGGAACACCTTGCTGCAAGGTCTTGTGGATGCCCACATTTTATATGGCTTCTGGATCTCTTTGAAGAACGACGTATTTGCTGGTGCAGGAAGCCTCATGCTGGTGAGTGGGTGAGGACACTGCAGGAGCATTGTCCTCCTGCTCTGTTCTTATGCGCTTCTCAAGGTGTTTGCTACCAGTCACTTCCAGAAACAGAAGGCTAGTCTACAGAAATCCCTTTTCTGACCTAGAATAGCCTTTCTGTTTTCTTTCTTTTTGGTCCTTTTTTTTTTTTTTTAAATTTATTCCGATGCTATTCTTCACATGGAGGAAAGGTCAATGAGCTAGTCAGCAAAGATGTTTCTGTTGAATATTTTGTATATGAGACAGCCTATTTAGCGTTAATGGCTTTCATAAAAGACCACGCCACCATGCATTAGCTGGCTGCACTGCTGGCAGCTGTTTTACCCGGGGAGAACATCAGTGCCTTGAGTGTTCACTCCCAGGAAGGCTGGGCATGGGGGCAGAGGCACAGCCTGCACACAGAGCCCTGCATTTGGCCAGAATGGTAATATGGTTCATTACATGATGTGCTTCTTCCTCACTGGCTCTCCTGGCTCAGCCTGTCAGCTTACATTCTTCCCCCATAATCCACTGACATTCTCATTAAAACTACCATCACTTTTGCCCGGTATCTCTGCAATCAATCTTTTATTGCTTGAAGCATCACTGCAAATGCCATTTCCTGCTTCAGAAGGTCAAGTGCTCAGTCTGGATCTTCTTCTCGTCTGTCAGGAATTACCAGTTGCACCTCCTATTGCAGAGGGGTCATTGCACTGAGATGTGCAGGAAAGATTTGACTCTGATCCATGACCTCCACTTCAAAGCTCCATATAACCATGTATTATTTATTTTATTTCTCTTTCACACACACATACATAAGAAAGGGAAATGTATTTTCCACAGAGTGAATGGGCCTGTGTACCTATCTGTGTGGATCTCCAGAGCCACAAACAAGCAAAACAGCACACTTTGGGCTTTCAGAGCAGACATGGGGCCAGGTCAGAGCATCTGTCATTGAAAGGGTTGGTGGGCAGTGGGCCTGACCTCCAGAGAATCATAGACTAGCTGTCTGCAGAGTAATGCAAGGATGTTTGATGCACAAAGGCTGGCTTGCTGTTACTAAGTGCAAGCCTGCAGGTCTAGATTTCAGGAGGTGAGCAAAGCACTCTGTATTGCAAAAGGCACGATCTGGGGAGGGAAAAGTAGAAAAACACTTGGTTAGTGGCAGGATGCTGGGGTGAAGAGAGGAAAATCCCAAGCAAGAAGCTACACCAGGTGCTTGTGGTGATACAGGAGTGGATAGGAACACCCACAGAGGCACTGCTGGAGGCAGCAGTGGCCGGCAACTGGGAAGGCCAGGTATGGTATTTGTTGAGATGAGCAGTTAGGTTTAACCTGCATCAGTGGCTTGGGTCACTTGAGGTGCCTGTGCTGAGGGCCCATCCATGGTGCCTTTTGGAACGGGGCTGGGTAGCACCATGGGAATACCTTTCTTCCCCAGGCCAGCCAAAAAAGAGATCTGGATCTGTGGAGAAATCCCATGCCTGTGAGTGGTAAACCACATTGTCCTGCCTGACTGGCAATTGGAAAGAGCCAATTAGCATATTTTAATGTAACTGAGCAGTGCCCGGTCATGCAGCTGGGGTGGTGGGTGATGTTTGAAGCAAATCTGAAATTACAAGCATGAAGACACCAAACCACAAGGGAGCCGGCATGGGGGAGAAACAATTTCCCAGCGTAGCAACTGCAGCCCCAGTTTCTCTGCTATTCCCTATGGCAAGCTGCCTTCAAAGAGCCCTGCAAAGGTCTGGGGTGAGCGCTTGAAAATTAAGAAATTAACTTTTTTAATTAACGGAATTGAGGTGGCTGGTGCAATGGTAGCTCACCCCCTGCTGCAGATCTTCCAGACTCTCCATTAGCGAAGTATGAGTCCCATCATCTCTTGTGGGAAAGGAGAAGCATTTTGCTTGGGGCTGGAGGTCCCCGCCAGGCAGATCCCAGTGAAGGGTCCAGAGCTCTCCCCTGCACAGGGAGATGCGGGTATGTCACAGCTGGCTTTGCCCTGGATTTCAGGGGGTGCGTGCGGGAGGTTCTGCCCTGCATTTAGGCTCTGGGAATGGTCCGCGGAGCAGCCCGGATGCTTCTGGCCAGGCTGTGGATGTGGCTGGCACTGTCGCAGCCCGGGCTGGTGCCCGCAGCTCCTCTGCGCTCCGGGGACCCAGCAATGGCGCACACTGATAGAC
>WTSP01025861.1:0-29739 GCA_025331215.1 Actenoides lindsayi
TGAGGACGCCCGCCGGGCGTAACAACCAGTCGCACCAGACGTCCCCCACGACGCGGAGGCGGGGGGGGGGGGGGGGGGGGGGGGGGGGGGGGGGTGGGGGGGGGGCGGGGAAAGGGGGAGGTAAGAAGAAGAGGATTTGCCCAACTATATTTAAAATCTCCCTCCCCTACAGTGAGAGACACCTGCAAGACAGAGAAAGGAAAGGGAAGCAGCAGCAGAAGCACAGGCCACTCCTCACTTGGTGGGGGAGCCAAACCTCCAAGGTTTGCCAGCCATGACACATTGCTGTGACCTGGGCAGGGTGTGCCTCAGAGCTGTATTAGGGAACTGTGTGGTTTTCCCAGGCTGAAGAATTCAGCAATGGAGAAAGCACTCTCCCTGCTGGGTCTCTTCCTAGAAGTTCTCATTTTGTGCACTGGGACAAGTTATTGGGTTTTATACTGAAAAAAATTAATTTTTTTGTCATTTCTGATTTCTATAATTTCTATCTGACATTACACCCTCTGATTTTGAGTGACTGCCAGGAATCTGCTAAATGACATCTTGGTGCCTTAGAAGTATGCCTTCTCACATCTGATGTTCCCAAAAGTTAATGGGCAAATTCATCAATGTTATTGAGGCACTGAATGCAAAGAAACTTATCATCTGTCTCTTCTTTTAGAAAACAATCTCATCTGATTCTCCTTTGTTTTAACTTGAAGATTTTGAGACAGTGGAATTCACATTTGTAGGAACTCACATTGGTAGGAATTCACATTGGTATGTTCTTATTAATTGTGGTTAATATAAATTCTTTAATTTCTTAGGAGGGGAACATAGAAGCACTTTGTCAGATTCCAAAATGCCTGGTTAAGAAGGCAGAAACATTGTATTTCTCTCCACTCCCTCTATGCCCCCACGTGAGAACCCTGACTATATTAAACTGTAGCTGTAATCTTCTCTGCCAACACAATATAGTGGCATTTCTGAAAAACCATCAATCAATTGTAAAAATTAATCCAGGGCATTTTGCAAATATAAAAATAATTTAAAGATAAAACATTCAGATTGCATTAGTAAAATAACTGGTATAGAATATCATTCTTGACCTACCTTTTTTTTGGTAAGGCAGTTCTTCAAAACAACTAGGTCTACCTAGTTTTAGGATGCCTGAATCAACAGTGTCCTAGTAGCGATTTGTGCAACAATGAAGTCATGCCAACAGATCCCATATTTGTTAGGATTTATCAAATCATTCTGTCTGCACATGGAGTTTTCATAATTCTTCCTCCCCTACATACCACACTGTGTGGAATCACAAATCACAAACTCCAAAAATGAAATTTTATGTATGTTTTCAAATGTGTTAAAACACTTATCATTGAAATGAAGATGTTCAGCTCTCTACAGGTTAGAAGGCAGTGGAGTTCAGCAAACAGGCTGGGTTATGTAAATATAGCTGACATCTTTTAGACAACAGCAGAACTATTCCAGTATGCTGAAGTCCCTTACAAGTAACCCATGAGCATTTTGTAACCAGATTATTTTGATGGCATACTTGAGCACAGTTCTGCAAGGGGACATGGGTAGTATCTCATAGCTGGAGGGGGAAAAAATAAAGTCCTTCACTGAATATAATGAAGCATAGCAAAAGACAATCACATCATTCTGGCTGGTGTACTTGTATTTACCTTCTGCTAATAGCACAGTACAGCAGACCTGGTGAGATATTCATCATTGCACTTGTTGATTAATTTAACAGTCAATCACTCATTGACTAGTGCCAAGAATCCAGAGCTGAGGATCTTGAGTTGTCTCTCCCTATGGCATTTATGTGGTTAACCAAGGCCTACATCCATACACTTAGCCACCAGTTGTTAAAGTGATAAGAGGTCACTAGACACTCCCAATTTCTATAGGTCTAGACAGGCTGTAAACAAGAATGTTTAGCAGAGTCCTGTCTTTCCCAGACTCAGAAGCATCCTACTAACAAGCTGAAAGTAGAAAGATCTACTCCAACATAAGAACCCTCAAAAACCTAACCAACCTTCCATCCCAATCTCTCAAAACAGCTTTTCTTAGTACTTCTGAAGCAGTTAGCAACAAATCTAGTTTTCAGATTTTGCATTTATAACCAAAAATACTTAATTTTGGATGTGAAATTGGGTCCAAGTCCAAAGTAATCTTTCATTCATTCTTAGAGAATCTTAGAAATCTTACAGCATATTCAAAGCACTAAGTCATGAAAAGCAGTAATGTGTTAATAATTTGTTATTCATAGCTACTATCTGTAGTGATGTGATAAGGTACATTATTGCCTCCTAACTTCTTCTGACTGAAGAAGGACCATGGGACTTGAGGTGCTTTTAGGGTAACAGCTGAGGATTCTTGTAGCATTGAAGAATCCTTGTCAACAGCTGTCTCTGTGCTACACTTACTCCATTCATTCATAAATAAAGGATCTAGAGAACAACTCCTTCATTAAACCTGGCAAGTGAATTGATTCACCATTCCCCAGCCTAGCAAGCATAGTCTTCAGATCACTAACAGGAGCCGAGTTTGATTAGACCTGTGGTTACTCTTCAGATGAAGTCATTTATGTCTCATCTTTCAAATGCACCATCAGCTTGTGCATCTGGGAATATAGTCCTGTATGTGCAGAAGACTCTGAGTGAGTTATCAGAAACTGAGTATGTAAGGAGCTAAGTTGATCTACAGATCCAGGATCTCTAAGCTTTATCATGCTAGATAAAAGTATGACTATGCTTATTGCCCAATTATTGCTAACCTTTAGGTCTTAAAAAGGAAAAATAGATTTTATTAATACCTATATAATAAATAATAATAAAATAGTATATTTTCAGTAACTCCCTACAAAAACTCCACTGAAGATGGGCTGTCTAGCACATCATGTTCCAGGTTAGCTGACCAGGAGTGACAGTGCCACAACAGACCCACAGAGACCTGCTTAGGACTGGGATAATGTACATCTCCAGAAAGAAACACAACAGCTTGTTTTCCAGCAGGTTAAAACAAGATAAAAACAATTATTTGGGAAACAAAACCAAAGCCTATATTTATTTAAGCACAACAGCATTTAATTGTTCTAAAAGAACCTCTCTGTGCTCACAAGTGGCTCAGTTCACCACAGCATCAGAGCATTGCAGCACCACAAATGAACTTACTGGGCCCCTTTAAGGTAAGGAGATATCAGCTGTATCACAGATGGGAGTCTGAAGTTTAGACTGATATTACTAAATAACTCACTCAATGTTTAACTGCAAAGGAGTGGCAAAACAGAAAATTGAATCCAGATTTCCCAAATCCCAGTCCAGGGCCTTCAGCACAAGACAACCAATGCTTTGTAAAAATGGGTGTCTCTAGTTTATTTCTGGTACTTCCAGGTTCTGATGAGGCTGGAAGTATTCCAGCAAAAGAAGGAAGTGGAGAAGAGTGTGACAAATGAAACAAATACAAGTGTAACCAAAATTTTTTTCAATCTCAAATTTAAGATTTAATTTGAGAACAAAACTTTTGTTATTCTCTTCACAGCAAATCCATCTTTAAATAAAAGTCTGACTTGTGATCTGAATTTTCTTTTAGAAACAGTTTAATAACTGTACCTAAAAAACTGATAAAGAATAAAGCAATTTAGAAAGTCAGACATTTGAGGTTCAATCTTAACTTACTGCTGAGCATAGTCTTACGGAGCACTGTTGCCCAAAATGTTGAGTCTGCTGCCCAGCATACAAGCTGATCCCTCCCCAGACTGGATCAAGGAATAAGAATTGTAGAAATGAGATTGGTTTTCTTGATAGAACTAGCCTTATTCTGGTTTGGCTCTCCTTTAACTGTCTGGCTGCCAGGTCAGACAACCACTGCTCCTGATGCAGGAAAAGGTGTAGAAAACTATAACAGACAGAGAGAAGAGGGATTGTGTTTTTCAGCAACAGGTCACTGCCACAGCAGAGATAATCTAACATCAAATCACATTAAGTGAGGAAAATCTGGTGACAGATTAAGGTAGCCATTTCTTTTGGACTGAGGTGAAGAAGGGCCTCTCTCCTTTGCTCTTATTTGCCTGGAGTATTTTCCCAGACCGGTACCACCATGACTGTATAAAAATTGTGAATCCCCTGAGCAGCTAAAACTTCTATGGGACAGCTCTGACAGAGTCACTGATGCAAAACAGACAGAAACTGGTTGTGGATCCACTATTAGACTGTCCTGTAGGATAAGTTCAAATCTGATCAAGCATGAAAACCATGACCACATACATCTTGGTTAATCAGCTATGTTTAACCTTTTAAAAAACAAACCAAACAACCAAAAAAACCCAAAACAACTTAGAGAAAGATTGTGTGCTGTGTTTTATGTTCTAAAAACAGATATATCCTCTATTGGAACCACTGACAAAAATTTACATACATTGTATAGAAGGTGGTCTGCATACTACACTGTAATTGCTTCAGCTTCCAGAAGGCAACAAGTTGCTACTATAGGTGCTGTTTTTCAGTTTAGCACCAGGCTCCCAACAAGATGAAAACAGCTTGTGGTAAGTATAATAGTTAGCAGCCTGAACAATAGCAATTAGGACAACAGCCTAAATCCTGTGGTGTGTCTGGAAAATGTGTGAACGGTCTTGCTAGTGTAGTGATAAAGAATTTAAATTAACATGCATTAGCATCCCTGGGAGTCCTACAGCAGCCCCAAACCAAGAAATCATTAAGCTGGTGCTTCATCCTGGTTGACCTTGGCTTGATTTAAGTAGAGCTTCAAAGCTGACACCATCTTACATGCTTTTCTTAGCAGAGACCAAAGAATAAAGAGGAAAACCAAACCAAAACAAACAAAAAACCAACCAGCCAAACAAAAAAATACAAGACACAAGCCCAGAAGCATCACCTTAATTGGAAAAGTTAATCTAGTAATTCCATTGATTAGACCTTTCATGCCCACTAAAGTCCATAAGCCATAGACTGTGAGAAGTGGACCATCCAGACATCCTCTGTGACATAAAAGGGTACCATCACCTACTTGAACATTTAAGACTTTATAAATAATAAAAATAAAAATCTATTGCATTAATCAGTATAGGCAACAGCAACATCTATAATTACTAACATCAAGATGAGATCAGCATTATCAAGACAGTAAGAACCAACACCTCTTTGTCATCCCCTTTGCCCCCCCAAAAAGGCAGTTGAGTTGTAGAGTGCAGTTTTAGGGCGGTGTGAGGTTCCACAAAGCAAAACTTCTAGATTTCACTGCGCAAATGTGTGCATGCAAAAGCTATATAGCCAATTAGTACCCGTAAACTTGATTCACAGCACTGATTATTTTTACTGTCTAACAAAAGCAGGGCTTTTTCTTCCCACAGTGAAAATGGAAGTATTCTTCACGAGGCAACGTCATGCATTTGTTTCCCGCAAAGTATTGTTATTTTCAAAGTAAAACTATTTTGGAGCAGCAGGACAGTTTTTGAAGGGGAATCTTGACTTTCATTTTTTCTGTATAATCAAACTGAAAGAGAAGGGGAGGAAAGTTCAGCTTCTTTTGAAAAAATCCTTGGTTTTAAGTGCTTTCCTGTTTTCCATCCAGCAGTGAGAGTTTGTTCCCCACAAAAAAACCAGACAGTGTTCAAAATTACAGCACAGAGTAGCATGCCCTACACCTTTCAAAACTTTCCTTAGCACCGCTGACTGATAGCTAGGACCCACCCCACCCGTGGAAAAAGTTGTGGGAGGCAGCAATTGAAGGCAGGAAGATACAATAAAGAGCCTCTCAGGGTTTCCTTGGCATAGCTAGACAGAGTGGAAAACAGTGGAATTAGAATGGATTATTTCCCAGCTCGCTATCAAGGATTGATAGGGAGGAGTCTGCCAGGATCTGACAAAAGCTCAAGTCATCCCTGCACGTTTCGGGTCTGGGGCCTCTTCCTTCAGGTGGGATGCCTCTGCTCAGGTCCCATCAGTGACTGGCTCCCCCAGCAGTTGCTTGATGGGATTTGGAGTAATCTCTTAATCATGTTCATCAAACCATACAGAGGTTAAAATAATGAGAAAAAGGAGGAGAAAAAAAAAATAAAAAAATCACCCACAGTTTCTTTCTATGTTCTATTAAAAGAAAATTATTTTTTTTTGTCACAAGTAAGAAAGGACATCAAGAGATAACAGACTTTTACTGTGTCTTTTACTGCTGAGTAACTTAAACTTTTTTTTTTTTATAGTAGTAGAGATTTATTAAACAGAGAACACATTACACCATGGATCTGAGGGTAGATACCAGCTTAACTCCATATTTTCATTTTTTCCATCTATTACATGGTTAAAACACACACCAGAAGTGTGTGTGAAGGAGCAGAAATGGACCCGAGGCTGCAGCTTCCTGGACTGGCAAGCGGGTATCGGGCTCTGCAACAGCCAGACACTTATCAGCTAACACAAAATCAACTTGTGTTGAGTAAAAAGGGCCAATACAGTTAAGTAAGATACTGCAAGGGGCGTGGGAGAGGGTGGTATTAAAAACCAGAGTCAGCGTAGAAGAGCTGTTGCTTAGAGCAGAAGTATTGCTACACAGTTTGAATAGGCTTCCTGTGGCTGGCCAGGAAGACTAACATCTGGCAATGCAGCCTGCTATACTGAAGAGGGAACTCCTTTATCAAGGGTACAGAAAATAGAAACATAACCACAAAGGTGGAAGAGCAGGTTCATAAGCTGTAGCCAACCTCATACAGTAACTGTTGTTATTATTTGTTATAGTCTCGTTAAGCTTATTTGACACACAATTGTCCAGATAACCATCTACCATTTCAGATCTGTTGGAACAACACCAGCCGAAAACACGTGGATTCCAAATTTTAGAGTTTCTGTAACATAAGCAGACACCGCAGCAGCATACACCAAGTGAATCCCAGCTGGGTTTGGTTTTTTTATTTTTTTTGATTGCACAAGCAATGTTTTGGTTTTCTTCATAGTTTACATAATGAAAACAGACAAACCATGTCACTTTTCAAAAAAAGTGATAAATTTAAAAACAAGAAGTGAAACAGTGCAGATACCTGAAACTACACCAATTCTGCTAGCTTTGCTACACTACCAACAGAAATAGTCCTGTCCTGTTTAGATAGACTTTGTTTTGCTACATGACTGCATATGCAGTGAAGTGATATCAAGTCCTGAGGGTCCACTCCTTTGATGAGTTAAGCACACAAAGGCCCACATTTTGATGCAATCTGATATCATATATTTAAGTCCTAGACAAACTGCAACTGTGAGGAAGTGATAAACAGAACTTCCTGCACAAAGCTGCCTGAGATAACACTTTCCATGGACTGGAAAAAAAGAGACATGATTGCTACAGAACTAAAAGGGAACTGTTCTGCTCTTAATAAATAACCCTTTCTTTTTCACGTGGCTATTGCAAAAGCCGAAGCACAAGTGACTAAGATTCAGTACGTTGCAGAGCAGTTCTACTCACACATTTCTGAAATGATTCTTTGAGGAACTGCACTTAATTCTTAGCTCCAGATCTGTGCTCTCCAAAGGCTCCTGTGCTGCAGATGGAGCCCTGCAACTCCAAAACCTCCCAGCTAGTATTTTTACTTACATTTTAAAGAAAGTTCTACAGAAAGCTAAAGTAAAGTTTAGTCAAATGGAGTAATAAGGATATCTTAAAGAATAAGATCATATTGTCTCCAGTGAGAAAAAAATCCTATAGGAAACTTGATTAATTCTTTCTCATGGAATTTCCTCTTGATTTTGTATCAATGTCACCTCAAACTCCAAGAAATTTAATATATTTATTATTAGAGTTCACTTTGTGAATGTTTAAGCAGCCAAGTTTTCCTTACACTGGGAGTCATGGAGAAAATGAGTTTCAAATCTAAGTATTCAACATGCACCAAAATGTTGGGGTTTTTTAATCAGAATTTAGAAAATGTTTGAAATACGGAGGTATTTCTTCATACACAAACTGACTAGAATGCAAAATAAAATTCCATGGAAGCTAAAGGTCCAAAGCACTTGCAGTTTTCAATGCAAAATATCAAGAATTCATAATAAAGTGTTCACCAGTTGTTAAGGGGCAGGGCAAAGTAACACTCAAAATAGACTTAGTTGTTGTCAAAAGCACAGGCAAATCAATGAAGCCTGGAAGATATTGCACAGATACTTCTACAACAGCTCACCTACTATGCAGACATCTACTCTAACCTCACATGGTGATGTCCTAGAGCCAGCCCCAATATTGAGTTGTCCTTCTGAGCCATCAGAAGAGCTCCAGCCTCAGGGCATTACAACCTGTTCTGATAAAAAGAAAGTGTATTTATTAACTTTTGCCTGTTCTGTGCATTTCTTATTATATTTTCTGTTTATATTAATTTTTGAGAAGCTCAGACTGTGTAATGAGTCAGGAGAGAAGCAACTGCAGTATATTAAAAAGCAATTAAATGCTGCCCATCGCTGAAGAATTTTAAAATTTCTGCTTCTGTTGCAAGTTTGTGAAGTGATAGGGGAAACACAGTGATTGATTAAATTAATGTGACAGCTCTGTGGTGATAATCCCAGAGATTTGCCCTGTACACATAAACCCATCATTTCTTCTGGTCCCTTTTGAACCCCACACATTGCTGGCCAGACCTACGCTTCACCACAAGCCATGCAGTAAGCCATGATCAGTGTTGAAGTGCCATTAGCACAACTGTGCTGAGCCCAGGCAAACCAAGGCAGAGCTATACAGTGCACTCTGTGAAATACCAACTTTTTAAAAACAAAAATAAACCCCTTTTTCATCAGTCTTTGATTGAATCATTTCAGAAGGCTGGTTTAAGGCACAGCCACACCAATGGTGGAGCAGTCACAGCTGGAACCTGTGTGTCAGGCAGGAAGGAGAGGAGGAGAATCAAATTTGACTCTGAAGAAATTGTAAAAGGAAACACAGCCCAGTGATTGCTGATGACCATGCAGCCAGGGTAACAGGCTGCAGAAAATACCGGGCCTGAAATGATGGTCTTTCACAGACTCAATAGATTCACCATAACAGGAGCTAACAGTAATTGTTTTTCCGATAGACTCTTAGTCATACACACAGGCTAATAACAAAATGCTATGGATGACTATAGGCTTCTTATGATTTAAGAGACAGTAACTACAGTGGTGGCAGCAATAGGTAAGAAGTATTAAAATAAACTATAAAAGAGACAAATGCTTGTCAATTCTGGCCTATTTCCATTGTTTCTACAATATATTGCAAATATGGAAACTTGCTTATTTATAATCTAATTGAAAATTATTGCTTTCCCCTTAATCTTATACATTTGCTAATTTTATTCTGAGCTCTTGTACATTCCCTTCCCTAGAGGGATTCCTTTTGCAGATAAATTAATGTAATCAGTTAGTTAACAATTTGTATTTTTCAGGTGCGAGATGTCATTGAATAACAATTAATGAAATTACTTTTCTTTGTGAACTCAAGGGCTGCTCAGGAATTATGGTAGAAATTATCAAACAAACATTTTTATCATAATCAAAACAAGTTTCATTTTCATTATACTAAGTTATCTCGAAAGCAATATTTAGTATAACACCTGAGTGACTAGTTTATTATTACTTAGATAGTCTGATGATAGGCACCTTAGAAAAAACAAAAATAGGTAGTAGACCAAACCATAAGTAGCAAACACACTCAGTCTCCTCTTTTAGTATGAATACAACTGAAAGTCTTCACAGTGGTGGTAATCTCATAATGGGTTTGAGCTCTTTTTCTTCGTTACAAATGAATTACTGATTTTTTCAATTGAAAAAACAGGTCTGCAGAGCAGACACTTGTGACTACAGAAAGAGTGCTCATTTGATGTGAATCAGTGGACAGAGAAGTCTTGTGCGTCAGAAACTGATTCTTAAAACAAATAAAATGTCACTTAAATATTGTAAAAACAACAAACAACCACCAAAAAAAACCCCAAACCACATTTGATTTTTAGTGTTGCAAATGGGACACTGAGCCAACTTTGCTCTTCATAACAAGCCTCAAGAAGCTCTCCTGGGAATGTTTATATTGTGTTTCTATCCAGGCCTCATATTTGCTTTGAATTGTGACAACAGCTTGACCATTTTCATGTTAAAAGCTTCCTGCCTTTGTCACGAAAGGAGCTTTTCATCAATATCTGTAGACAAGAGTCAAAACAGGAATTCAGGAATACTGCTGCAAACTTGTATCACCACCTACCTGGAAGTGCTTGCAACCCACTACCACCCCTATGTCCCCCCTCAGTCCAGTTCTTCAGCAAGGGCCAGTACCCTAAACCCTACAAGAGCAAAGCAGAGGACAGCTGGGACCAAATCCTGTTACTGCTGCCCACCTGGGAGAAGGCAAGGACCAAGGCACTGAAAGAGACTGGAAGTGGAAACACAAAGAGAGATGGGAAGGACAAAAGAGCACGGATAGACGTTCTGAATGCAAGGATGGCAGTAGAAGGGCTCTGCTAGGATGTCTCTTGGAAATGCCTGTCTCACACCCCAGCCCATTTTGGTCAGCATTTATAGTTATGAAGGTTTTTCTTTCAATTAAAATCTATCAGAGGATTTCAGAATGGATTGCAAGAACTGTCCTGCTAATCTTAATTGCACATTTCAGAGGTCCTGGGAATGCAGGAAAAATGCTGATAATACAAAGCTAGCTATGCTATCACTTAAAGACTTTGACAAGTGTGCTCAGATTTTAGTACAGTCTGAAAAGTAACCAGTACAAAACATTATGAAGAGGTTTTTATGTACATACACATACACTAGTATGCATGTATTTGTATATATACACATATATGGGAAAATCTTGGATATTAAAAAACTCATTTACATACTCAGGTATCAGTTTGCCTTTAGATATTTTATATTTAACACTACAGAGCAGCTTACTGTTTCCGCCACTCCCAAGTCAAATAAACTATTCATGTCCCAGTATCTTAGCATATATTGACTTTCATCTGTGGGAAATTCTGCTTGCAAGATAAGACTATGCACAAGACTGAAAAAATAACAACTGATCAGGCAGAAGTCACAGTGTCTTTCCCTGGAAGAATTAGTTCTCAAAAATTCAATACAATGACAAGAAATCAGAGAGTCTGATTCACCTTTTAGATTGTTTTAGTTGAGTAACAAACAGACTGAGCTTCTTTTTTTCAGAGTGTAGTCAAATAGTGATTATGCAAAGTGTACAATTCTAAACAACTAATTAAACAGCCACCCCAAATCTTTACAGCTGAATAAGCTGCTAAAAAAAAAAAAAAAAAAAAAAGCCAGAAAGCCTGTGCCTTTTATGCAAGTTCTTTAAAAAAAAAATAAAATAAAAATAAATTGTCAGCTGGTTCATCTCTCCACATATTTTCACCTGTGCAAAAAACAGCTGTCTATAGGATTGAGTGTATTTTTATAGCAAAGCACTTTCTGTTTTAAGCTTCCAGGGGAGACACTCTATTTCCTAATCAAGAATGTAAGCCATCAAGAAAAGTAAAAGAATAGTGGAGACAATTGTGATACAACCTAGCTCTCCAGTATCTTCTTTCAGGACTAAAACCTAACCTAATTACATCATACCAAAGAAACAAGAGCATTTTACACTTTTCCAAATGTCATTTTAAGTTGACCTTTGAGTTGCACATACCTTCTTCCCATCAGATATGTACAGAAAAGGTAACAAAATATTATAAAAATGTGTTTGAGTAAGATTCACATACTTCAGGAGACATGGTAGGATCTCCTGATAACTACAAAGTAAAAGATAATTTTTGAACTTTTTCCTTGGAGTAAGCTAGACATCTGAGGCTATGTAATTACAGTGGGTTTTGAGAACTCTTCAGCACAGTGAAAAAGCATACTCCAAAACTGATGTATTTGTCTACATTTCCTTAGCAATGACTGTTAAAGCCAAAAGTAGCAGCAGGGTTTGTTTTTAATGTCCACTTGAAAAGTTCTGCGATTCTCTGGACATTGATCAGTCAAGTATAATTTCTTTAAACTTCACTGAAAAGTTACCAACTGTTCCTGTAAGAGTCATCTTCTAGTACTTTCTACTTCTTCTGAATCCTGAAGAGAACCTGAAGTAAATCAGTTCTTGGTCAAGCACCACATTAGTCTCGTCACAGAGGGTTAGCCCCTCAGTGATGTACGTTAATGCCTTTAGCTGTTCCTTAGTGCAAGCTAATGGACACGCTTAACTATGAAAAAACAGCCATCACTACCCAGGAACTGTTTTAGCAGGAACAGCATTTACAGTATTTTTTTTATCAGACATGGAACTGTTTCTTTCCAGTGCCCATTATTGTAGGTAGCTGTATTCAGAGCTGTATACTGTACAAAAGCTAGTGAGCATCACACAAACAGGAATCTAAAGGACACATGACTCATTTGAAACAAAACAAAAAAATTAGCACTCTGTCTTACTTTATTAGGGAATGTTTCTTAACATCATATCTGGAAAGGACACTTACTTATTAAACCCATCGTATCAATTTCATTTTCAATTGCCTCTTAGCATTTGTTTAAAGTTTTTCTCCACATTTTCTTATGTTTAATGGTGCACAACTTTATGATGCAGATTGCTCATTACTGTTTGGATATAGACTTTCAAACAAACAAAAATCTGAAAGCATAGGATGCTTCTGTAATAAACAAGACAATTTAATGCTTTGTCCATCTTTTGTGACAGAAATACCACTTTGTGTAGTGGGCATTTTTACTAGTTTCTTACTTCTAGCAGCCAGGAATGCTGACTCAAGTACTTAGCTTGTATTAATTACCCTGTTATCTGGGAGCGGGGTCCTCAACAGTAGAGAAAACTATGTGAGACATTCTTGATACTCTGTTTAACTTACTTTACTATGTCTCTGAGGTGTTAAGTGAAGTCTGTCACTATCCAAGAAAAGTTCCTTAACTCTGCGGCTTTCACAAACTTCTATATCCCATTTATCTTCCAGTTCACCTAGGGATTACAGAAGACCTCAGCGGAGTCATAGCTTTTAATGAATTTATGCAGAACACAGGGCTGAGATACCAACCTTGCTCCTACTCTGGAAGGCCAGGACTCAGGCAAGGATACAAAGATGACTGTGTCAGAGGACAAGCTAGACGTGCTTCCCCTCTACTACCTCTAAGCCAGATAGCCAGGAAAAGGCTGACAATATGATTTCTGTAAATCATTGTTTCCTGAACATGGTAGGTCACTGAATTTCAGCTAACCTATAACATCAAATTTTCATCTGTGCTAAAGGTTAAGATCCATGGTTAACTGAAACATTGTGAGGTTATGTGCCTCAAAGGGCTCACTGAGGTTACCTACCATTACTTGAAGAAGCTTTGCTGAAAATTGGGTTTCCCCAATAAATTTCAGCTAATCTAAATGCATGCTGTGACTGAAAGAGGCCCCTAATCAGATGTGCACATCTCTTCTCTGAGCATGAGCCATCATGAAACTAGGTGGGAACATCTGCTGAAAATTAATCTTAAAAATACAAATAAAGTGGTTAGTTTTCACTACCGTGAGTTTTCACAAAGTGTATGGGAACAACGACTGAGGAAGGAAAGGCCAGAAAACTCCTTTTCACTGCAACTTCTTAAAGTGATGGTGGAATCATCAGGAGGGGACCGAGGGCTGCCACAAGGTTAGCAGGTGGGGTTTGTAATGATTTAAAACTGCATTGTTTTGAAATAGTATGTTGGCCATATGCTTCTATGCTGCCTCCTGCTGAGGATGCTAAAGAGCTCAGCAAAGCTCACAAACAGCTCCTTGGTAGGCATTATCACTCCTGTTTTACAGGAATGAGGATGTGGACAGAGCTTGGATTGCTTATCTGAAAAAAAACCCAAGAACTTAGTGGAAGACAGACAGAAAAACAAAATTACTGATCCTTGATTTCCACCACTATGTTAATTAATAAATCAATTGTGACCAACATCCAGAACATTAAGAAATATCCCCTGAGCATTTGCTAGCGAGTTAGGCAAATGAGCAGCTGTGTAGCCACACCGGTGCTTGCTTGACTGCACAGGCAGAGAACAGCAAAGTGCACAGGACTGGCACCCATGGGGCTGTGCACTCTGCTGGAGGAGGCCGCCTCTAAGTCTGGTGAGAACAAACAACGGTAAGCAACCCAGAAAAGACACAAGTTTTGTATCCATGTCTAAACCAGCAGATTTTAATAGCAGGCTCTTGGGGGTGCAGGGTGTTGGCTGGTCTTGACCCTGTCCTGTCCATGGTGAGACCCTGCACAGGATCTTGCTGGTCATGAGGTACAAGAGGGAGCCACTATTCTGTCATCCCAAGCAAATCAAGAAAAGTGTGCATAGCCCCATGTGCCTGTTGTTAAGTGATACCACTCCCAGCTAGGGAAAATAAACAAAAACACACACACAAAACCCACCCAAAACCACCAACCAAACCAAACAACTATAATGTTATTGAAAGAGAAGGAGGTATTTTATTTTATTCCATCTTAAAAACACATATTACATGAGGGTAGAAACATCTTTGTCATTGCTTCAGAGACTGTATGAAGCCATGCAAAAAATATCTATCTGCTTTCTTTTAAGCCTTATGGAGAAAGCAATGCTTTACTCGACTACACAGAGTAGGAAAAAAAAATATATCAGATTAACGCTCAATTTAAGATAGTTTTTGACCCTGCACTTCTGACTCATCAATACAAAGTGGTGTATGTGAATGATGGTACACGCTGAGAAGTAATGCATATTCATATCTCACCTGTTCAAAAGGCAATTGCTAGTTGGCTGTTGAGTATTTTTATCTCCTGGTTTTATAGCCTCCACTACCACAAGTCAATAAGATGCCTCTGCCCTTGAAATCATGAAGACTGCAGATTTAACACGGGCCTTTGGAGTGGCATCAGAGACGTAGCAAGAGCTGATAAGCACAAAGCAAGTAGGTCCACCAAGTAATATTTGGTGTGTACTGATTCATTTTCACCTGTCTTAAGTATTAATGGTGCTTTTTTCTTTTTCAGAGAAGTCATCTTAGCCTAGAGTGTTTTCACCTCTTAAAAATTTCCAGATGATAATCTAATTATTTGTAACAAATGCTCAATTTTCAAAAAGGTCCAAGCTCTTCTTTCAGCAAGCTCCAAATAAGCCAGGTTTCGTTCCTCCAGACTTTGGACACTGTCTACTGTTCATTTTTGAAAACTATCACATACAAGAAAGACTTGGGCAGAATTAAAGCATCTAAATCTAAAAATGTATAATCCAGCTCCTTCCCCGAGCACTGGGGGCAGATTTTATTTCCCTTTGCTGTTTGTATGAGCAAGCAGGCCTTCCCCAATATTACTACTATTGCCTGCCTCAACATATCTTAGATCTAATCTCACCAGTTGTCTAGCTGATACTATGCAAAGGCTTAGTTTCTTTTTTTAACTCCTCAGAACCATTTCTAACCACTAGTAGAGGAGCTGTTTATTGAGTCAGGAAGTTGAGAGACTCATCAGAATCAGGTATTCTGGCTGCAAGTAGATGGAGCAGAACAGTAGTGACAGAAGCCACAGAGCACAGGGATGCTGCCGTGGGCTCTGGTGAAGCATTGCTTCAGGGCTTCTTTGTGTTCAGCTCACTC
The DNA here is from genome assembly GCA_025331215.1 of Actenoides lindsayi. Lineage (NCBI taxonomy): Eukaryota > Metazoa > Chordata > Aves > Coraciiformes > Alcedinidae > Actenoides > Actenoides lindsayi. The sequence continues at coordinate 15,595 of WTSP01025861.1, forward strand.
AGAGGGGTTGCAGTGGACAAGCATCTCTGCAGTCATTCTTGTTCTGCCTTAGCAAAAGCCCTGGGGTAGGAGCAACGACAAGAATGGGACAGAACCTTTTTGGAGGAGAAGGGTAACCTGTGACCTGGGCAGCCAGTTTAGGTCTTCCCTGCTTCCCAAATTCCAGGGGAACACCAAGCTGGAGATCCTAATCAAGGAAGCATCTGTATGTCTGATTTTGATGCTAGACAGCCTTTCCCAACCAGCTGCCACAGCCAGTGCTTCCTCTCAGTTCCTATACCAGGACGTGCACAAAACTGACCCATGACATCTAGACAAAATAAGGCCATAAAAGGGATCTGAGTGATGTTAAAACCATCCACCAGGCATGGATTTCCATTGGAAGTGATGTATGTTAGGAAGCCTTTTCCCAGACAGGAACAGGAGCTGGAAATTTAGGCTCCAACATCTCATCAGTGTCACTGGGTTTAGCAGCTGCTCTCTAACTTACCTGCTGCATATACCTCAGGCACAGGCACTAACATGAAATCATGAAAAGTCACAATAATAAAATAAATAAATATCTGTATCAATCATGGAACTTTATAAAATAAAATATAAAGTAAATACTGCAATAATTTTCTATGTGATTTTATCCTTTGAACCTCACGGAGTTTGTTGAGCTACAATTTTTACAGATATTTGCTACAGCTTGATTTCAGATACATTAGCAGAAATTCAGAATAAGCAACCTAGAAAAAAATGGAGAAGTTTTGTTCTCCCACTTCATGACCAAGACCAGAACATAACCCACAGAAGAGCATCCTGAGGCCAGACTTGGGTAATGCTTAGAAGATCCAACATAACCAGACTCTTTCAGGCAGGGGTGCCTCCTCCATACCATAAACAATATATTAAAGGCAGCTTCCTTAAATCTTTTCTGGAAAGCAATTTATGTCACAGTTACAAGGCATTTCCCTCTGCATTTTCATCTTTGTTGTTTCAAACTTTGACAGTATGGGAAGGAAATCGGACAACTTGTGGATATTGCTGTTACTCTTCAAGTCTACTGATAATAGTTGTGGAAACATACACATAAGAATAACTTCCTGAATGAAACAATATTTAGCAAGTATAGAAGCTTTTGTTCTTGTTGCCCAGAGGATATATAGTTTTCCACAACTATAGTGCCTTTTTAAATGACCATAAAGAACACCACTAGCATGTATGAATGTGCTCTTTGAAAAAAGAAAAGCAACCAAATCAGGTGGGTTTTTTCCAAATAGAACAGACAAATAGACACATGCCAGCTTGATTTTTCTTAAGCCAATTATATCATAACAGGAAGTGTTACTCATTCTAAATTTGATGCTGAATTATTTTACAAAAAATAATATGATAAGCAGTGGACTGAACTTTCCCCTTTTTATTTCATAATCTTGAACTCATTTTTCAGGGAAAGAAGCCAATGTGTCATCAGCTGAAGATGCAGAGTTTTGATTTTCCTGTGCCCAAAATTAGAGAATCTATGGATTGTGTTTGACTCAAGCACAAAAAGAAGAGGAACTCCTGAGAAAAATATCTGTCACAGCAAGATGATAAAAAATACAAAATAGTTGTCTCCCCAAGTGAGTAGACTTTATACACTTATAAAGCAGTAATAACTTGGGAACATAAAAATGGCTATATTGGGTCAGACCAAAAATCCATGTACCTGAGTATCCTCCAGCAGTTACCTACTGTGTTGAATAATTAAGGAAGGGAGTAAGAACAACACAATGAATAAATAACAAGACAAGTTAAAACAGCCTCTTACCTCTCTGATATACACTTACCTATTTATTTCACAAAAAAATGATGAAGGACAAAAAGGACCTAACTACTGCTCCTCCCAGGTCTCCAGAAGAAAGGGTGGAGGAAACTGGGCCAGAGGAAATAAATTAAGAGCAAAGAGACAACAGGTGTTTCTTATTTTCCTTCATGGTAGGTGAGTAGTAGGCTTGTCATTTCCTGAGGCAGAATTCAGACCATGATTTCTAAGAAATCATGGGGTTTGTAACTTTATTAAGCTTAGATTTTCCTTTCTCTATGCTAGAACAGGAAGAGATTATTAGATGCTCATACTTCACCTGCACTGTATAATTAGCAATGGTTGTGACCTTACACATATTATTGCAAAGTGCTATCATTGCACCTCTGTAATTTTAAAATGATACAAAACTAGCAGTTCTGATGTTACATAATGGGTTAAAACCCACAGTATTTTCTCCTTCCAAGATAGTGTTAGTTATCTAACACATCTGAACTGGATTAAATGAGCCTGAATGGGAACAAAGCATGCTCATTGCTCTCCTAGAATTCTAGTTTATGTATGTGGTATTTAAAATTAAGATTATTTTATTCATATTCTGCTCTGTCTGGCATGGCTAAGAGAAGTCTTTGGCATCTTATATCAGACACGGCAAAACTCAAGTACAAAGATCATCATTCATTACTCACCCTAATCCTAGGTCTGAATTAGTAACATCTGATATTTTAAAAAGTAAATACAGCAGAAATTAGACCTGCATATTTCAATCTACAGTGTTTTGAAGTACTTTACGCCATATCAGAGGACCACACTAGACCTCACCATGTAACAAAACCAACGTGGTTTATTTAATTTATTTCAGACGAAGATGACAAGGACATAACCATATCTGTTTCTCAGTCTTTCTGGCTGCCTTGGTAAACAGTAAGTATTTACAAGATCAAGGCATTTGGGGACCTGTGTCTCTCAGTGTTTAATTACAAGAGCAAAGTGAAAATAATGTTTCTATATTAAACAAATTGTCTTTAAAGCTTGAACAAATCTGAATGTTTTTTTAAAATTAAAACTGTAAAACAGCCTTTACCCTTTCCGAGTATGCCTGAGATTATAACCTTAATCTACATTTAAAATTTTCATTTAAATCTTAATCTAGGGACATCTCTTTGATTTTCTGACTGGAAGACTAAGTAATGTTCTACCATGGATGGGACATTGCTGACAATCACATTTCCAGAAGCAGGCCAGGATGACTTTGTTCACCGCTGAGGCAGGGGAGGATTTTATTCTGAAATTCAGTGAATGCAGTTAGGTCAATACCAAATACTTTTGAAAATTTCATCCTAGTCAGGGTATTTCACCTTCTGGTTTGATCTGTTAGGTGAGTACGTAAAGGTTTGGGTTTTGGTACTGCACTTGCCCCATCTAAATGGCAGTTATATAAATAATACCCTAACCAATCAATATGCTGGTCCATCAGCTAATAAGTATGCCACCAGCAGCAGGGGTTACATAGGAAATGAAAGGGAACAAGGAGTGGAAAAAAGCAACTATGTGACTTTAGTGAAGTTCCTTTCACGTCCTTCAGTGATCTGTATAAGATCATGACGCCTGTGAGAACAGAAGACTGAATTTGATGAGTTAGAAGAGTTATTCCTGACATTGGTTTATGACATTTTTTTATGTTCCTCCACCCACACCATTGTCCCATTAAAGGCATGCCAGGGCAACCCTGAGAACCATGCATGTGAACAGAAGCATCTTCAGCAAGTTAGAGGACTCCAAAGCACAACCTTCACCATTTTCATTAACAACATGAAAACTATGAATTCTCCTGCTCCAGAAAAGTCAGAAAATTGAGAAAAACATTTGTTCTACACATCACATAGGTTCTTATTGGCATTATGATTCTTTCAGTCCTTTAGCTGCACATTTTCTAATTTTTGACACTGTCACAGTTACAAAGACTTTTTTTTTTTTTTTTTAATGAAAGCTCAGATTATCACACAACAGCAAGATCTGAGGCTGAAAATGAACTCTAAAGCCTGGTACTCTGGAGAGTTGGCAACACCTCTGTTGTGCGACCCTGGGCAAGTCTGTGCCTCTTTGCTCTGTTTCCACTGAGTAAATAGATGCCAGGGGGGTGACTCTGTGTACCAACCTCACATGTGAAAGCTGCTGAGACAGTGAGATCACAGAGACCTTTGCTTTGGTGTCATCATCCTGGAAAGACAGAAGTACTGAATTAAAGGTGTCAGGTCTTTCATGTGAATAAAGTGCTGATCCCACAAGCTCAGAGGCCTCTGCTGACTGGCACTGTTGAGCACAGAAGAGCTGCCTTCATGCCAGGTCAGCAAACAAAAGGTGCTGTTCCAGTGGTCCCAGAGGCTGATGCCACCTCTGCACGTTCCCATGAGAATGTCAATCTCTGTGCTAGCACAAGTGCTAACCTCAATCCAACATGCAGACAATTTCATCTTGATCATGACCCAGCAGCATGAGTTATATTAGAGAATTGGTAGCTCCAACTGGTAGACCTGGGGCACAGGAACAAGGCAGCTACATAGACTTGTCAAACACATAAGACACAAGTTGGCATAGGTAGGAAGGAAGATCTTTATGACTTCTAGGCGCACAAATTATTCCTTTTCTGAGACAGAGGAGGGCTGCAGGACTACTCCCCACACCCTCTCCCTGACCCTCCCCAACATCTTTACCCCTGCTCTCAAGGCCCTACACAGGGAGGAAGGGCTCTCTGCCACCCCCACTGCTGCCACTGAGTCCAGCTAGGGCAGAGCCTCTGTGCCCCTGGGGATAGTGTGGAGGACGGAAGGGTGGGCCCAGGGAAGGAAGGAGTGGGTGGACTGCAAGTAGGCACAAATACATATGACTCTCCTCCCACCTTCTAGTGGGTCCTACTCAGGGAAATTATTTTATTTCTCCATCTTCTGCTCTCCCCCAAGCAGAGGGAGAAATTAAAGTCCTGTCACTGAAATTGTCATTGGTCACAGTGAAGGATTATTGTACCCTCAGGCTAGTGATAGCTGAACACTATTGGCAAGGACAGAACTGGCCAGGAACAGAGATAAGTGACAAGGGAAGTTCTTAAAACAGATTGTGTCCTCAGGTTTTGCACATCTCCATAGAATATAAACTGTCAGTGCTGGAATTATTTTTCATTCTGTTTAGGTGGGGGAAAAATTCTTTTATGTCTGTAAAATAAAAGCCATTGTTTTCAATCTCCTGAGCAGCTGATTTTCCACATACTTTCCCTACCAGAAGGCAGTCTACCAAAGGTAAATGCTCATTTTCCTCATGCAGATGCTGGTATTAGCTTCAATAGGATCAAAGGAAAAAAAGGAAAGATAATAGGTGGGATGAGTTGTGCTCTTTCAAAGTCAGTGGCTTGATTGTCCTTGCGCTCCAAGAGACAGGGCAAAGTTCAGGTTTGACTTGAAATTCTGCAGTTCACTTCATTTAGATAATTGTAAAAAGATGCCATATTTCCTGAACGGATGTACATTCCATATTTCTAATGGAGTTACTACACTAAACAGGGTGTGCATCTAACTCAGGAATCATCCAGCAGAGTTGCAACCAGTCCTGCAGAAAGCCACTCACCTGCATATTTAGTAGGTGAGGGACCAAGCACTTATATTATTAAGCTATTAGAGTAGCCCTTCTTGCTGGTATTTCATTTGTCTCTTTATTACTCTTTTATTGATTTTGATAAAACTAGTAAAGCTCTCCTTCTGTAAGCAAAGCCTGATGAAGTGAAAGGTATCACAGGAGAAAGAGAAATCCCTAGCTCTTTCTTAACTCCTCCAGCTGTTACAGCTATCCCAGCAGTGCTGCAGCCCTGGCACTGCATCAGTGATACAGTATCTACTGCTAAAACCAAGAAGAAAGAAGGAAGTGAATTAGAAATTAATGGTAAACAGTTTTGATGCTTTTGTAACAAGACTTGATGTAATTTGGACTTTAAAAGAGGAGTGTAATAAAGCACTTTTATAACTTGAGAATCTGCCCTGTTCTGGAGGAATGGTTAGAGCAATTTCATACCTGTGCTTCCGCCATCTCAGACAACGTAGATGACTTTCATCATCTTAAACACATCTGGAGTTGGGCCTGTGAGTATATCAGATCTTCCCAGTGGAATTGGCAGGTAATACAATAGAAGTCAGTAGAACTAATAACATTCACAAAGCAGATCTTCTGAGCCCAGAGTACTTGGCACTTGCATATCCACGTTGTCTGAGTTGGGGTGAAGGATAACCCAGGTGTTGCCCATTCCCACAACCCAACATGAATAATAATAGCACACACCTGGAGAAGGCTTTAAAGATAGAAATCCTCTAGAATCATCTTATCTGGTAAGTAGAAGCCATACAATTGGATACGTTTCAGTTTTGCCATTTTGTGTGGAAAACCTTTTTTCTTGCTACCTGTTTTGCCCCCCCTCCAAAAAAAATTAAATAAATTCACAGGCAAAGAAAAATAAAACAAACATCCCTACAGAAAAGAAACTGAAAATAAGAGAAGAGATGAAAGTCCAGCAGTAGTTTTTACTCTAGCTTCAGCTACCTTCACAGAAAGAGTACCGTTTGTAGATAACTTTTAACCACTTGGTCAATTTAAACAATTTTGTACCATCAAAACCTGATTTATACTCTGGAACTTATCTACTGTAATACAGCCAAATGAACTTTAAAGATGGACCTGTTATAAAATGGACCAAAACCAAACCTTTTAAGGAAACAACAACTGACCCCCCTCCATAGCAGCACAGTGCTACAAGAGGCAGCTGTAATGGCACAAATGGGCAGTTTATCAGCTTTCTGCCAGGGGCTGACAAAATCATGTCAAATGAGGCATTAAAACTGTACTTTTGAAAACTGTGATAAATACCAGCTAATCTACTGGCATAATATATAGTGAGTCAAATATTTAGTTTTGCATTAAATCTAAATCCAACATTAGAGCATTTCCTCTTGATTAAAAAGGATAAAATGTAGATGTTATTTTATGCTCCAGTTCCCACATCTAATTGATGCTTAACATTTGGAGCCATTTCTGACATTGCAAATGTATTAGCAAACATGACAAGGAAAGGGGGGAGGCACAAGGGAAACAAGTGCAAAATCTATATGCTTAATTCATATTCCTCCATTTGCAGTGGCTAATATGTTATTGCAGAGACTATTTGCAGACACTTGCCCTGCCAGTGAACAGCTAACTTTCCTGATTGCTTGTATAAACAGTTTTCTAGATCTGGAGACAGACATTGTAAGAGAGCACATAACTAATTTAATTTTAGTATCATAAATAGATTTAGCACCATTAATAGATTCACAGTAAATGTTGGCTAGGCAATATAAGCATTGAATGATATGACTATTAAAAGCCTTAATATTTGTGAGTGGTCATATGAAAAGGTTTGTCAGAAAGTTTATTATCTTGGGAATAAGATGTACCTAATTAGAGAAAATATTACTGCTAAGATAAAATAAAACAATGGGGTTTGTATATATATTAATTATCTTAATGGGCATGAGGAAATTCTGCTTTTAAATACATATATACTTATAGGGTAGTTAATTACCTACTCATATCTAGAAATAGAACAAGACAAATCCTCACAAATCACTGAAATGTCTTTGTTCATGATACATTACATTCCCAGCATTATGCTTTAGCTGATTCTTAGAAGACAGAAGTTTGAGAAATGTGTTTCATTGTCAAACCCTATGATTTCAAACTTAGTTTCAAAATACAGTTCACTCTAACTGCTCCTTTTCTAGGGAATACATTTTAGAAAGTTTAAATGCAATCCAGTGCTGTATAAGACAGCATGAGATCAACTCAAATGAAAAAGAAATTAAAGACAGAAAATAAGTAATCACCTACCACCTTCATTTTAGGAAATGTATTGATTTATTGATTAGTAAAAAAGGCTCTCTAGGCTGACACTCCTCGCTAAGTCTGCCACAGAAATCAGTATTAAGTGCAAACTGTGGGATTTAGTATATCTCATGCTACCAGAGAAATAGTTCTTATATTCAAGCAAATTACACCCGGATTCTTCTCCACCATTTTATTCTGCAAAGGATTCTTACAAATGTATAGCCATAAATGTATATCAGCATGTGTTCTTCAGGGTGCAGGTAAGTAGACATTTGGCGTTTAAGAAGATGCATGAACTTTAATGCCAGTCAAACATCTCAAAAGTCATTTACCAGCAGCAACAAGGCAGCCTTCTCCAGTGCATGGGTCTGTAAGGGGGAGGAGATTGTACACAGATATTCTTATACTACTCACTCTTTTGGTGGGTAATTGCTTTTACTCAGTTTCCTCTGTTTCTTATCTCAAAACCACAAAGACCTTAAGCAGAATGATAGTTCAGAAGAGTTCTGCAAATACTTGGCCCTGGGCACTTTCCTGAGCTGGCTATTCCCAGGGCTTCTCTCTGCAGGACTTCCTATCACACACTGCTCTGCTCAGAGGAGGGCTCCCAGGCTCTCATTTCCACCAGGATGGCTCTCCTAGCCTGCTTACCAAGGAGGAAGTGAACGCACTGTTGATAGCAGCTATCACCAAGAAATGCCTCTGAATCAGTGTTTCAAATGGTTTAATTGTTCCTGTAAACAAATCACAGCTGAATTTGCTATCATTCCAGAAACTGTGATGGTAAACCAAGTTATACTGCCTCTACTCCTTCCAAAAATGGGTTTGTGCTATTTAAACCTGAGAAAGGTTTCAGTATCATTTTGGACAGACAGGTTAATCATAATAATGCTGTCATAACAGACTTGTCTGGCTTGACAGTACAAGTGAGTCACAGAGTAACCCTGCACCGCTCCTACTCCTTCTGCCCAGTTTCAGTCAATACAGAGTGGTGCAGGACCAAGACATTCCCCTCCCCAGAGCCTAAGAAGGCAATAATCTGTCTGGAAAAAACAAACAAACAAAAAAAAGAAGAAAAAAAATAGACATTGAGTAGTTTTGCGGTCTGAAAGGCCTAAATCGATGTCTTACTGAAAACAGTTTTTTGTCTTTTTCATGCCACTGCTTGTGTTACAACATAAAATACCTTCTGGCACCTACTGTAACATTAAAGAAGACTCCTTGTGAATGCCCTAGAAATTAGTGTTGATCTCATAATTTATTCCGATGCCTTGTGCAGAATCTGGTTGCCAATTTAGAGAACCTCAAAATGAGACACTAGCAGTTTCATTTGCCTTGCACTTTACACTTAATTCAGATACCTAAAAAATAAGTTTCATGCAGATAGTCTGTGAACTACTGATGTACGGGTACTAAAAGTCATAACAGATATAATATATTGGAAGATAACAATTATATTTGCTGAGAAGTTCGGAGACGTGCTCTAATGTTGGGGAACTAGCACCTTCTTTCATCAGTGCTATGTGCTTTTGTTCCTTCTTCATATTTTGACAGTTATCTTTGACTCCAAAAGTCAAAGAGTAAGTGGTACGTGACACAGAACCAGAAACAGCCATCAGGGGGAATAACCCCAAAACCTGGGAAGCCCTGGTGTTACCAAATTTATTCTAAATTGCTTCTCAACTACTAATATGTACATTTAACTCCTGGTGAAGGAATAAAAACAAAACAAACAAACAAACCCCCCACAACAATTCTTTATCTCTTATTCTGGAACTCGATTCATAACCTCTTCTTACATCTTTGCAGTAAGAGGAAAACATATCTAGCTCTTTTTAAGAGTTCATCAAGTTCCTGTGACTGAAGTCACGTTGCTTGCAAGAATGAAGACATTCATCACAGACTCTTTCTTCTGCAAGGAAATCAGCTGTATTTCTATGAACTGGTCTAAAAAAACAAACAAACAAAAGTATGTGAGGAAATAGAACCCTTGACACATAGGTTTTGGAAAGGGCTTCTGATCTTACTGTATAACCATTGACTGATCACCTGCCTTTTTGTACTGCAAAATGAAAATGTGCTACCCTAGAAGAACATGTTCATGTGCTGTTTGGAAATACATAGAATGGCATACTAGCAGTGCTTATGTCAGAACTGCATGCACTGCGGCATATAGAATCTGGAAGGTGCTATGCAAAGCCCTCTACCAGCAACTTCCAAAGTAAGAAGGCCGGGCACAGGACACTGGCACAAGAGTCATCTTTGTTGCTCTGGAGTCTCCAGAGCACCGCTACCTTGTGCTGCCATGTTGATACCTATAGCATCTTCACAGCAGGGGGTTTCTTCCACCACAGGGATGCCAAATGCTGTCTTAGTTTACATTTATCCTTAAAACAACCTCTGTTTTGTGCCAGGCACTGAACAACTACCTACAGTTATATTTGAAACAGCTTTAATGTCCAAAAAATGTGATTTTTTTTTCTTCCATCTTCCACTCTGTTGATAAGGTTTGAATGTTTAGACAAAGCCTTAAAATATTTAGAAGTTTACAGTTCATTTACACAAACATAAAAATGCATTTCAAATCCTTCTTCATCTTTATATACTTGGTACGTGGTAGTCATTCAAGATCTCTCACATGGAGAAAGTTTATTCAGGTGCTAAAAATACCACATGTTTACACTTGTACATCACCATTAGCAAATGATTTTCCTAATGCTTTAGCCAATATAGTAGCAAAGCGCAGCTGCTTCAGCCAGAATGGTATTTTAGTGATTTTTAAGAACTTAATGAGAGCAGGTAATTGACTAGTGAAGCTAAAAAATTTACCTTCAATTAAACAATCAACAGCTCAGTACATCAACATAATCATCTTCGCCCTTCCACCTCTCTGTTATCAAATCAATATGTGGGTAGCAGTCGTCTAAGAAACCACTTCCTTTGTGCCTCTAAACCAATGTTCAGCACCCATTTTAAAGCATTTATTCAATCGGTCTGGTGTAATTTGGAACTAATGGAAAGTATGTAGTAATGCAGATTCCGTAAGCAACTAAGGAAAAACAAGGTCTTACTTCATTTGTTATTTAATGTCATTATTTATCCTACATTTGTTATGCAACCAAAAAATAGCTTAATACTCTGCATTTTAAAATATCATCATGTGTGCTTCAGTTGGCAGTGCTAGATGTATTGATTATATATATAGGAAAGAAGATTGTACAGGTCATGTTGATGAATCATGTGATTGACAGCTCAGGAGTCAGTCATGAGGCAAAAGTATCATCCTTGAAAAAAAATGCACAAGAAGATAAAATAATTTTGTCAGGAAAGTCTTTCCAAGGGCTACATTACAACACATCAATTTAATTTTGGAGTGGCTGATAACGAATCAATATAAAACGCCCTCCCCAGACACAACTGTGGGTATAAGATATTTAGTACTTGAAGCATAAGGAACTTTTGCTGTCTTGCAAAAGATTCTGAAATCAAGCAGTCATATCTCACTGCACGTTACATTCTGATGAGTTCTGGTGCCGTGTTTGTAGCATAATTCTCTTCTCTAGCAAAAAATGTTTGTTTCTGTCTGTAGGCAGCATATATTTTGTTACAGCAAAAACATCAGGCAATGGTTAAAAAGGGAGAAAATCTGCAATGCCATGTGGAGATGTTAACAAGTAAATTAGTGACTTTCCAGTGTAATTTTTTTTTTTTAATTAAAGCATAAATATATTGTAATATATGCTCACATTCACCACCTGCATTTCCTGAGAGTACACCCTGACAACCCAGACACTCCCAGGGGTTTGGGAGGGGAGTTAGCTGGTGGAGCAAACCAGTGCTGAGCATGAACAATATTCATTATGAGAGTAGCACTGGCAGAAAATGGGTGTCTTTTATTCAGCTATTGCAGTGTCAGCATCGTCGTCTCATACCAGAGTATGAGAAACTGTGAGCAACATGAACACTACCTGCATGCAGTTCTGACCAAGATTTTCAAAAGCAACTAGTGATCTAATTGGGTTCAGTCCTCAGCTTCCCAAAAAGAGTTACCATAAAGGGGTGTGATTTTGGGGAAGTACTGTATGTCTCCTGCCTGCTCACAGAGGTGAGATCCAGGTGACAGAGTCTGACAAGAGTGGCCATCTCCACTGCTGCCACTATAACTGCTGCTTCACTGCATAAAATTAGGCTGCTTCACTCAGGTTAAGGTGCTCATAAAGATGGGGGGGAGGCTTCATTGCACCAAGGAGACAGTATTGTACCATACACAACACTGGTGACTGAGCCAGTGCTGCCTGTGGCAGCCTCCAGGGCCAAAGCCAGAGAAATGGGCTTAGCTCAGCAGGGCAGACCCCATCCATTTCCTGGGGGGTTGCTGACCACTGGGTTATCCCAAAATCTTGCCATCATGGAAAGCTAGTCTGGTTCCTGCCAGACTGCCAGGGCAGACTCTGAACTTTACCCAAAACAACCATGTGGCAAATTTGTCTTTGTCATTTGACAAACTTCAGAAGTTAATGGTTTGCTCCATGGCCTGCACCAGGATGCCATGGGAGCTGCAGAGCCACCATCCCACCCCACTCTCTTTGCTTCTGAACCCCTGAAGCCTCTTCTACTCATAGCACAGTTCCTCCTTAGCTCTTCCCATTCTGATTATACAGCTCTGTGTTTGTTTTCAGCCAACAGAGCAAGTCATTCACAGTTCCTGCCCATAGCTAACTGGCACTGACATGCTCAGAGCCATATTTAATCTGGTGTTTTACTAGCCAAGGAGCCCAGAATCAAACAGCTAAAATCCCTCAATTAGCAAAATTTTCTCGAATATACCAGCAGAGCTCTGACATCCATCAGTCAAAATGAACCAAGTTACTGCAGACCTTTTCTTTAAAGTGTTACCATCCTTTAAACTGCTTACACTAACCTGGGCTATATTCATTCAAGGTAGGTTTGGAAAGGGCTCCCCTGGCAGAACCAAAGGGGTCTGGTGACAACTGGGAGGACAAGTGCCTGGAGAGGAACCTCAGCCACTGTCCCAGCCTTTTGCAGAACCAAGTCTTTCTATACCTTAGGTCTACAACAAGTCTGAGACACTCTCTGATTTGATTCTGTGTGCTAGATTAGGTTTTTGGCTGGGTAAGAGGGTTCATACCCTTACACAGAGAAGTGGAAGAACTGGTGTATATAAAGTAAAGTTACTTCTTCCCCTTTTCTTTATCCTGATAGCTGCAGTAAGTCATTGAGATACAATTGCATGGTAGTGGACAGTCCTGACTCATTTAAAATGGCTGCATCCTGACGTGGGTGTATCCCAGAACAAGTACTCTCTTTCAGTACGTCTAGACTACAATAAAAAGTTGTGCTTTTATAGATATTAGCTAATGCAGCTTGACTAACACTTTTTGAAACCTTGCATAGATAGCACAAGCTAAACGCTAAAAGGTGTTAAAAAGAGTTTGCTAAGTCATTCTAAAAATACAACTTTTATATCTGCCTAGACAATGACAGAATACTTTTTTAAATTACATGCCGTGCTCGTGGGAAGTCCCACTGCAACAGCCAAGGAGAATACAGCGTAAGAAGTGATCAATAAGAAGTTCCTCCACATAGGTCTTCAAAGCAATGGCATAGATTGACACGTGGGGAAACCCTGAACAACTCATCTAGACAACAAGAGAAAAAGGTCTGCAGATTTAGTTCAGTCAGGCTCTCTTTTTCAAAAGCAAAACCAACTAAAAGTCTACTAAAATAATTTTCTGCTCAGTTTTAGCAGCTCATACCCAGGGCTCCTGGCTGACTGTAAGTCAGGCTGTTAAAATCGTGTCAAGAGAATTGAGGTCTACCTGTTTGTCAGATGGGATTTTTAGTGCTTAGACGAGCTTGATTGAATTAGTCTCCTGGAAATGGCCCCTTCCCTAAGGCTGATGGGATGGCAGCTCGTTTTCCATGCCCATTCGATCTTTTAACCCAAATAATTTGCCTAAGTTGTACCAACAAATGAAAAACTCAATCTGTCTTTAGCATTAGTATTTCTAGCTGACTGTGAACACCGACTCATTTCCTACAGGCCACCAGACAGAAATTGGTTTTGACTTTGACTTCGTTTTTACTGAAATGTACCCAGACAAAACCCTTGATCTAATGTACTCCTTTAAACAGCTACTGGAAAATGTCTATCCCACATGCATGCACACATACCCACTGTAATAATTGTTGTCTTCTACAAAGTCAGCAGATAAATTCTTAGTCATTAATACGTGTCCTTACACTGCTTTGTTCCTACCAAGCTGACTGGAGAGTAACTGTTTCACAGAATTGTACTTCTACAATCTTTGATATCTGAAATGAAAAGGAAAAAAAAAAAAAAAAAGGAAAAAAATGAGGAGGAAAGGAAAGGAAAGGAAAGGAAAGGAAAGGAAAGGAAAGGAAAGGAAAGGAAAGGAAAGGAAAGGAAAGGA
>WTSP01025864.1:0-13355 GCA_025331215.1 Actenoides lindsayi
TAACCCAAGCTAATAGGCTGCTGCTAATTCCAGTTAGGGCAGAAGTAAAGCCTGATAGTGGTTTGGTTTTTATTTTGTTTTGTTTTGGGGTTTTTTTGGGTTGGTTGGTTGGTTGGGTTTTTTTAAGTATGGGTTTTGCTTAGTTGGCCAAGATCACAAGCTGAAGTCCCTGCATTCAAAGTCCTGAACCATATTTAACTTTTTAGGACTGGTCATGAACATACTTCTGATTCACCCATCCCATCAAATTTCATATAACAATGATGCAGTGATCTTACAATCTAGAAGCATTACACTAATATAAACTTATTCTGATTTTGGACCCAGAACTATTTGAAAGTGTTTCTGTTATTAATAAAACCAGCATCAGTAGGTGTTAAATCTCTCAGAAGATCTAGGTTTAAGAAACTGATGCGGGAAGTCTGTGGCGTATTACGATACCGAAGTCTGTATGAGGCTGTACTGCTACAGGGTAGCATTTGAATTACTGGATTACCTTCCTTTCTCCTATCATATTGCTGTTTCCAGCAGATTTGATTCATTATCTTTGCTTCATTCTCAGTGTTATACCAGCTTCCTGGGCAGCCAACACAATATAGTTGGTTCCTCAGAATTCTCCAGAAGCACAAGCCTCCCACAAAACCCCACTCCCTTCAGAGTGCCTATTTAAGCATGGATTTGTGTGTCAGGAAAGCAGTCAGGCATGCCCTTTTCTGTATGCTTGCTAAATGATACTTAACCTACTGTGCCAGAATCTAAAGAAGATTGTTCTCTCCTCCAGATTTTTTCTGAGAAAAAAAGTTGTTTCCTTTCTCTCTAAGAGGGTCTTTTCCACTAAGCTTTTGGGGAAGCAATCTCTGCTAAAAAGCATGATCATGATCAGAAATGCATCTCAGCACTGCAAGTCATGTATGAGGAGCAGCCCTGTCATTTAATCTGATCCACAGGGGGCTGCAAAAGAAGCAGGCAGAAGCAGCGTCTGCTCAATTTATCAACAGCAAATCTGACAAAAAAATGTACAGTTCTAGTCTGGTTTCAGTGGAGAGCTGAGCTTTTGACAGAACTACCTTAATTAAAAATATTTCTGGTCAATGGTACTTGTTTTCTGCAGAAAATTGCAGCTGAAGCAGTGATCATGACCCTAGCTATTACAATTTTGTAACATTATTGAAGTCTTTCATACACTTACTTTGATTGTCTTATATTCTTCTTTTTAGGCTGTATTATTCCCCTTGGTGTGTTTTAGCTATGTGACTGCTGCGATGCACTGCTTCCTTGTCAAATAAAGTGAAAGAGAAGGGCATGTTGATCTACATATTTATGACAGGGAACAACCAAACCTACAATGAAGAATACCATTTTGTAACCCCTGGACTACAGTTCCCAGGAGGCAGTGCAGCTATCAAAATATTTTTCTTTTTCACCGCCATTTCAAATTATTCTCTCTAAAAAAAGTCTCCTTAACTGCCCATTTTTCAAGCAGCTCTAACTAAGAATCCACAAGGAGACAACAGAGGAAATAACCGAAGAGAAACCTAGTTAAGGAAAAAAAAGAAACCTAAACTTCCAATTTTCAGATGTCATTGTCTTCTAATGAGTTTATTTTCTATTATGTGAGGTACTTAGGCCGCTTCTTCAGAAAAAATTTGAAGTTAATAATGATCAATCTACATTTACTCTGCACATAACTGTAGAGGTTATGATGCATAGCATAATTGTAGTGTACTGAATGTTTCCCTTTTATGGCTGGCTGCAGAGACTATAATGACCTGTTACTCATTTCTAGGTAAAACAGTTACTCCTTTAGTTTAGGTGGCAGGGATTTGTGCTTCTGCTGCTGAGATTTTTGAACTTGATCCTGACTGGCAGTTGTAGACAGCTACATTTAATTATCATACAAACAACGTTGTTTTCTCATTCTCCGTTCAAAACAGCCCCGATGCACCTGACAACAATACTGTATCAAACAAGAGACAAATGATCTTGGAAAGGAAGGATTTTTCCTGAATGCTCTTCATTATAGGGAAGAACTTATCATATGCTTTACGTGTTCATGTTTCTTTGTTTCATTTAGAGAAGACCCAAGGTTAAATCTGGCATATTCCAACACCAGTCTGTCTCTTATTCACCGATTAATTATTTATCTATTTTCCTGAGAAAGACAATTGACATGCAAACAAAATCAGGATGTATTATGTGTATTTACAAGCAAGTGAAACACAACAAAGATAAAGAAAGAATTGTAAGTTGAAAATATTCTTGAAGACAAGACACCAGGGATAAAGTGAAATTTCATGAATGCATACAAGTATATTGGCCCAAATCCATGCCAGCTTTTAATCCACAACTCACAGATGAACTTGTTTCACTGTTACTTAAAAACAGAACGAAACTTGACTCTGGAGCAGTTACAAAGAGCTGACAACCTCAGAACAGAGAACACTGTACTGCATTAGACTAGAGAAAACACATTTAGTTAGATAGCTACCACCAAAGAGAAAGGATGAGCTTATGACTTTAGAGCACGACTGAGGAGAGCTGGATTCACTTCTCGTGAAAATCATCTCCTCTCTGTGGATCTGCTTCCCTGAATAAAACAAATCTATTTTTACCTTTCTGCACCATGATAACCTCGAGTGAAGACATGCTGTGCCACCATTTGAGACCAAGCATAGGCCTTGTAGAGCACAAGCTGTGTACCTTTTCTGCTTGAAGGATGACCCATGAGGAGCCCAGCCCCACTCATCTTTACCTGGGTGACAGCTCTGGACATTTCAGCTAAAATGTGGCTAAATTTTGAAGGGAAGAACATAGTTATACTGTTATCTGTGCTGACTGACAAAAAGGATGAGCAAAGTTCACTGGAGATGCCCCATACGAGGTTATATCTGAGCCAGCAGAGCTGCCTGGCCCTGCCGAGGAGCTGCCACTGGGCATCTGCCCTAAGGCAGGGCCCAGCCTGACAGGCTGCACGTGTGATGTCTTCTCCACTGGAATCTGTGAGCTGGGTGAGCTTCCTCTGCCTGCCTGGCACCCCCTTTCCCTCAGGACTTGGTGTGGCACCCCCATAGACCTGGGCAATGGTGAAAGGGGGGTGACCATCAGCAGGACCAGTGGAGCTGGTCATGAGCCCTTTGGCAGCTGTCACCCAGGGGAAGGTAAGGCCTGGAGAGGCACAGGCTTCAGTCATCTTTGGGATTATGGGGAGATCGTGGTGTTCAGAGCTCCACATTTACATTTGTAACTGATTTAGAGGATCTATGAAAGGTTTTTTTTGGGGAAACTTGAGACTGTCTCTCCTGAGTGTGACAGGAGCTCTCTGGGCAGGCACAGGTCCCTGTCACCGCTCACCTGACCCAGAGGCAGTTTCATCAGTTGTAAAGGGACAGAAAGGCCTTGGGGCACTGCTGGAAGGTCCAAAGTGGACAGCACTAAGCACAGTCCCTGGAGTCCAGAGGTCTTGAGGGGATTGTCTCTGCTTGGCAGAGTGGCTATTGGAAACATCCCACTTAGGGCAACAGTCAGCACTGACGGGGCTGCCAGCTGGCACAGGGGGAGGTTATTTGTAGGAGGTTTCTGTGTGGATTTCATAAAAAAGATTTGGGGAGGGGAAGAAAAAAGCAAACTTTGTGGTGCTGTTTCTCAAGGAGCGAGTGCTAGGGAGCCGTAAGAGCTGGCAGCCCCCTGGGGTCTGGAGCTGCAGGAGCTCTGGGAGGTGGCAGAACATGACCGCCCTGGCAGAGAACAGGGCAGCTGGCCTGACCCAGGCATCGAGTACCTCCCTGGGAAGAGGGACCCAGCTCATTGAGAGCCATGTGGGGAGCTAGAGACTGGCTGGCACTGCTGTGTCATCGCTAGGGCAGGAACTGAGGGACCTGGGCTGGACTGGAATGGGGCCACGGGCCATGGGCAGGTGCAAGGAGGCCCCAGGGCCTGGTTGGGACATTCAGGTCCAAGAATGCACTCAGGGCCCTGGCAGTGGGCCGTATGTTGCTGCAGTATAAATGTAATCAAATATCAGAGACTTCCATAAAAGGAAGCATCTCATAGAAATAAGCATTTTACTGAGCATGTACTTCAGGTGTGGAACATATTGTCACAGGAAGCCACTGAGGCCAAGACCTTAAAGGTGGGTTTGGTCAGTTATGTTATAGCAAGATTGCCCAGATTTGGCATAATTTCTGACAGATTTCAGAGATATTTTAAAGCACGTGCTCTATGGAAGAATTGAGTCTCTCAAAAGAATAATTTGAGATTTAAAGAAGAGAAAACAAGTATATGTATGCCACTGTCCTCTTAAGCTACTAGTAGAGAGGAAAATTATCTGAACAGATTGCCAGATTGATAACATATGACAATTCCTATACTCCAGGCTGAGTGCAGCCATGAAAAACAACAGTGTGTGTGAAAGGCATGTGAGTTTAGGTTTTAAAAGGGCTACACCAGCTTAGCTGCTAACAAATGAAAGCATATCTGACCTAAGCATCTTTCAATCAGTGAGGTTCCATCCTTCAGGAAAGAGGAATAACTGACAAAAATGTCACTGCTTCCACAAATTAATTCAGATTTCATGCTCTTTTATCAGGTACTTAGTCTTTTGTTCTCTCTTTCTCCTCTGCCCTCCCTTTTTATTTGTGTATGCATAGGAGACAGGAATCCTCCATCACTTAGGTAGTTGCTTGTACTTACAAAACCAATCTGGTGTTAAAACATTTCTGATGACATGTGAAAAATCACCTCTGAATGTGTCAGTGTATCAGCACAGCAAACAATAAGCAGGGCATGGAATCCTGTTGCAACTCACATGTGAATTTAAACAACATCCATACAAAAGTTACAGTATGTGAACATGGAAAGAAAGCTTCCATGTGTACCAGCTGGCCTGCTGCCATTCCCAGTCTGAGCAGCAAAATGTGGTTCTTCAAAGTACACAGACTACAGTTTGTGACCTTAAAGAATTCCTGGGTGAGCCTTAAAGAGAAGGTTGCATTAGTTGTATCATGCCTTTCCCATAAAGCACACATATCTGTAAAAGGTAATAAATAAGAAACATATTTCTTTATATACTTTTAACTTCTTTCTACCTAGCAAAATGCTCAAGCTCTTCACAAGCTATTGTGATCCCTTTGCCCACCACTGAAGTGCAGTTGTTTCTGGGCTGCAAACCAGCAGCTGCTGTGTGATCCACTATTGAACAGTTTGAACATTGTGTGTGAGGAATAATATCTCTTGATAAAACCACATGGCAAGTCTAACCAGTAATAAGTGAACTTGGTGATTTTCAAATACTGTATTGCCACAATTTGTGCATCAGATCTTTCTTGGATTCTGTCTTTCCTTACAGTGTCCTATTCCTTTTCTCACTATTTTTTCAACATGCACTGGAGCTACCATAAAAATAGTTGACCAAAATTAGATCGATTGTAGGAAACAATGTGAAACTGAGCTTCCTTCAATAGGAGGTGTGAATCTGCTTTGCTGCAACACTCCATCATTAAGCACTCTCTTGGCAGAAGTGTTGGGACTTTACAGTTGTTATTCTAGACAATTTTTCTGTTGCACGCAGACATTTAATTTTCTTTCTGTGTCACTCTGCATCTTGGTTCTCTCCTCTCACTTGTTTGTTGCACTCTTGTTTCCAGCATTGACTGAAAGTTTGCTCATAGCTGGATTTTCCTCAGAGATACCTGACACAGAAAGACATCAAAGAAGTAAAAAAAAGTATGCTTATTTTGGAGTCTAGCTGGTCCAAAAAAAGGAAAAAGATAAAAAAGAAAAAGCATTTGAGAATCTTAAATGAATCTTGACCTGAGCTCCAAGCAGCAGCAAGACTGACAGATGTTTTACTACTCTGACAGCAGCAGTTTTAGTAGATTATAGCTTGAGAACTGCTGTGTTTGCTCAATCAGCAAAACTGACTGCCTGGAAACTGAACTGCTAAATGCTTGAATGCCTATGCAAAGATCTTGCCTGGCGATCTTGCCTGGCTTCCTCATGCTATTCAGAGGAAGAATTAGGGCTGGATTACAGATGAAAATCTGGATTTAAGTAAACCTGAACTTTCATAAAGACCTTCCACTGTTCTTCACAGATGGCTCTTTCAAAGGATGTGATTATTAAGACCTAGCTTTCAAACACTCCCAAACTTGGGTCCTGAATCCAAATTCTAACACTGTTATTCAGGCTCATCAACTGAACACCTCTGAGTAACTCCAATTGGGTGTAACATAAGACATGCAGTGAGGTAAAGGATGTTTGTTTCAGTGTCCAACATGGAACTTCATGAACCCTCAGTGCCATCATTTGTAGCAATGTGGCACCAATCTCCAAAGCTCGTTTTATTGTGAAGTGAAAAATTATTAGTACTTAGGCTGCATAATCTTTTCCCTTGTTTTGTTGTGAGCAAATGATAGTTTGAAGTGAGTAATGCTGCTGCAGCTCAGCATCTGATACGTTTGCTTACTTGACACAGTCTTCTTAGGTGGTGATTAATGAGCGCTCTTGTGTCAGCGTCTATAACCAGGATAAAACTCCTGAGGGAAGGAAAGGTACTGACTGGTATCTCAGTCTCACTGCTTATATATTGGTCCCAATCAGATTGTTAAGAGGTTGTTACATTTCAACCCAAGACTCTTAAAGGTCCAAACCAATTTGTTGAGAATAAATGTTTATAGCTCAGCCTGAACCTACAGAAACTGTTGGCTAACTTCTCTGCTTTAATCAGACCCAGGCAGACAATTTGTACTGGAATGCTCATTTTCTCCTGTGGCAAAATCAAAACCGTCAGCAGTATGCTTCCATGTTGAAACAAGTTGATGCACAAATGCCTCCAATATGAGCAAACCTGATTGTAGCTCCCTGTTTGTTACACAGGGGTATACAAGTAGAATCATAGAATCATAAAATCATAGAATCATTTTGGCTGGAAAAGACTTTTCAGATCATCAAGTCCAACCATTAACCCAGCACTGCCAATTCCCCACTGAACCATGTCCCTGAGCAGCACATCTACACAGCTTTTAAATGCCTCCAGGGATGGTGACTCCACCTCTTCCCTGGGCAGCCTGTTCCAGGGCTTTCCAACCCTTCTAGTGAAGAATTTTTCCTAATATCTAACCTAAATCTCTGCTGGCTCAACTTGAGGACATTTCCTCTTGGCCTATTGCTTGTTACTTGGGAGAACAGACCTACACCCACCTCACTAGAACCTTCTTATAGGGAGTTGTAGAGAGCAAGAAAGTCTCCTCTGAGCCTAAACAACCAGGCTAAACAACCCAGTTCTCTCAGCTGCTCCTCTTAAGACTTGTGCTCTCAACCCTTCGCCAGCTTTGTTGCCCTTCTTCAGACACAGTCCAGCACCTCAATATCCTTCTCACAGTGAGGGGCCCAGAACTGAACACAGTATTCAAGGTGTGCCCTCAAGTCAAAACACTCCAGGTCATCAGTGTGTTTAGGCACAGTTTTTAAGCAAGTGTTTGAGTATCACTGTCCTTCCTTGAACTTTAACGGGACTCTGGGCCACTGTTCAAGGATAAATCAATATTTATGTTACTTGGACACCTGAGATGGGCTTGCTCATGACTTTTTTGCTTTTCTGGATCAGGGTTTATAACTCTACAAGTTGATTTCTATCTTAGTCTGTCTAAATATTTCAAGCACATATACAAAAATAAGCCTAATCTTCTGCCAATATTCTACCTCTCTGGTCTCATGACATCCAGGACACAGACCACTGATCTTTCCAATGATCTGACTTACAAATCTAGTTTTAGAAGGCAACAGCAGATAATCACTTCTGCAGTTGGAATACCTACATTACTGCATCTCTCTTGCATGTGACTAGCTTGGAAAATGAAGTTAAACTTGTACAATAGAAGTAATTTAATACATGATTTAGAACTTTAATCATCTTTCTACAAATTAATTTGCATGCTTGCAAACCTTTACTTGTATGAGAAACCCTATGTGTTTTGACGAGGAAGGAATATTAGTGAGGTTTGACCTGCTGACTGCAGAAATGATCGTATCATAGATCAGTGATAATATTTACATGAAATGTAGCAGTTCCACTCATTGTTCAGGGGAAAAAAAGTTTCAGTTTTTCTGTCTTTTCTCCTTCCCGATCACTGCTGAATCTTGCATTTTCGAAGAAAGAAGGAGAAGAATCAAGCCTTGTATATCTCACCCTCTTATGACAATCTGAATATAATACACAGGCAAACGAACAATTGATCATACTTAACCCGATTACCTACTGAATGACATCACAGATGAGATTTGGATAGGTCACTGCTCTAATAAGCTAATTCCGTTGACCCTTGACAAAGCTTCAAGAACATTTGTGGCTGATGGAAAGGATACTTGGTATCTTATAGAACTGGATTTCATGCTACAGCATAGAAAAATTTAGGTTGGAAGTGACAGCTGGAGGTCTGTAGTCTAACCTTCCATTCAAAGCAGGTCTGCCTTCAAAATCAGCTCAGGCTGCTCTAAGCCTTGCTAAGTTTTGAAAACCTCCAAGGGTGGAGACCGAACAGCCCCTTTGGGCCTCTGTTTCAGTGATGCACTAGTCCCACTGAGATTATTTTTCTTCCATATTTCCAATCAATATTTCCTTTGTTGCAGCTTGTGACTATTGCCTTTTGTTCTTTTGCTGTGCATCTCAGAAAAGTCTGCATCTGTCTTCTCCAATGGATTAAGGTAGTGGATGACTGCAATTATATTCCCTTTTGGGCTTCTCATGTGCAGGCTAAACAGACCAGTTGCCTCAAGCCTCTCCTTGTTACATCAGGTGGTCTGGCCCCCTAACTGTCTTAGCAGCCCTTCTCTGGAGTCTTTCCAGGTTGTAGCTGTCAGTAGCTGTTGTTCTGTGGGCCCCGAACTCCAGCTGTGAGGTTATTTGCTCAGCCCTCAGCCTGAACTGGTGCATGGGGTACTTCTGACCCCAATGTATGACTTCGCATTTGCCTTTGTTGAATTTCATGAGGTTCTTGCTAGCTTGTTCCTTCAGTTTATTGAGGTCCTTCTGAATGGAATCCGTCCAGTACATCAACCACTACTCCAGTTTGGGTGTCACTTGATAAGGTTGTGTTGTGTCTCTGCATGCAGGGCCATATGGCCTAGCAGCACGGTAACATATTGACTTAGTCAGCAAGTGATAATTTTCAGTTTATCTGACAGGAATAGAATTCTTGATAATCACTGACCAGAATTCATGGAATATTTTTGGCCACCAGACTAGACTGAATATACAATATACTCTGCAGTACATGTTATGCTAATTAGAAATAAATATAGTAATTGCATGTTGATTATACATCCTTAAAATAAGATTTTATTTAGAAAAGGTATTTCTGATGGACAACTATGAGTGAAAAAGAAACAGAAAACAGATAATCAGTAATATATAATTATATCCATATATAGGAAGTGGTTGGAATTACCTGAGCAGAACTATAACAGCGCGCTGCTCAGTATCGGTGACTCAATACCTGACCCGTCCCGCTTCAACCAGCCTGATCTGCACTGCTGCACTGTGTGCCTTCAGAAGTCACCCTGCAGCTCTCGCTTGCTTTGCTGTTGCACATTGTATCTGAGATGCCACCCCTTTGTGTTATGATGGCCAAACTGAAGGAAGGGTGTGGTGTTTTGGAGAAGTTGTTATAGGGGTTTTAAATGCTGAACATGCATAGCAGAAAGAGTCTTTCTCAGTGCACTAGCCCACTCTGCTGCAATCATTTTTCTTTATTGACATCCCTGGCTGTGCCGACAAAGGGAAGCAGCCACTCTCTGTTAGGAAGCAGGGCAGTGCATGGTCTAATGTGACAGTGGCCTTAGCTTTCTGTTAACGCAATTTTTGCCATATCCCACAAAAACTGTGTGCCTTTGCTGAGGTACTGCAAGAAAAAAAAGGTGACCCTCTCTTCCACCTTTTTTCTTTAACAGAAACAGGCCACACGGTGTGGTAACATCCAACCCAACTTCCTCCTGGTGTTTAGGCTTACCAATGATAAAATAACAATGAATATTCATATTCCAGGTATTGCTCGCTCTTCTTAGAACAGCTCAGACTAGGCCAAAGATTCCCTATCATGACAAAACTGCTTCCGTCACCCTTCTCTTTGTGTGGGAGAGAAGAAGCCACTTTTCCTCAATGCATCAGGCAGTGGTGAGGGCAAAGAGGGCTCTCTTTGGGAGACATCCCTGTCTTTATAATTCACAGAGAGGTTTCCCAATGCAGGGCCTTCCATTGCAATGCCAAGTCACAAAGGAGTACATTGCAGTTCAAGAGGGAACATGGCTACAACATGCAGATGTAAGCTGTGTTCCCCAAAAGTAGCAGGCAGAGCTGTTTGGTTTAGGGTTACATTTCAGGTTTGTTGTTGAGAAATGTCTCAACCTGTGAAACTGTACCTACCCTGTCTAGGAATTTGAAACCACATTTCCCCAAAGATCATGGATCTGTCTTCATCAGTTCCAATGGGCCTCTTTGTTAAGAGAGGAAAGACTTTGTGACTTGGTCACAACCATCATAAGTGAAGCCATAGTACAGTTCCTTTTCTAAGCTCTTATTTTTAATACCTGCCTGAAAATCTGCAAAATAGAGGGTTGAAATTTAAACTAATTGGCCTCTGCCTAAGAAGAAAATATGCTTTTAAAAGCAGTTCATATTTTGATTGAGAAGACCGAGAAAGTTTCATTTTTTAATTTTTTTTTTCCTCCTGACCTTTTAGTTTAAACAGCCCTGCAGACAAAGTGGGTGAAATTTGAAAGTCAATTGGGTTTGATTTGAATTATAAGTATCTCAATATCACACACAGAGCAGGTACAGTATGGGTTTTAGTTAAGTTCATTAAAAACATGCAGGTATGAAAGGACACTGTATTAACTGAGTGCTACGAACTTCTTAAGTTGTCAAAATGCCTTTCCAGGTCATGAGTTTCAAATACTACAGGAGAATTACAATCTCAGAACAGATATTCCATTTTACCAGCATGTTCACATTCCCACTACACTGAGAACTGCATTTCCAAACCAGACAGTGCAAGCTGCATTATCAAGACATTGGTCATCACATAAGCAGGTGGAGGAAAGAGCACTAACAGTTTTAAAACCTGCTCACACTTAGACCCAGACCTTTCAGTAGAGCATATCTTGCTGGACATAACAATTTGTTGTATAAGTGGGTCCCCCTAAAGCTTCTAAATGTACCTGTTTAAAGGAAAATTAGAACAGGGCACGATACTGCAAAGGTTGTAACGGGAACTCGCAGCATTGAGCTCATCTTTCAGCTGAATTGCCTAAGGTTGGGTATGAAGTCAGTAGATAAGCTGTCAACAGTCCTGAATTCACTTTCCATTCAAATCTGGTTCTTGTACAGAGTGTACAGTGAGATCTTTGATGTGCCAAACAGCATGTCTTTAAAGCTCAAGTCTAGTTGTAAAGGTATCTATACTCCCCAGAGGAAAAAATCCCACTTGTATTTGCCAAGGAAGTTTTCAGTCTCTCATATAATATATATCTAGGAGCACCATAAAGGTGTTCAGTGCTAGGTTTTATGCTACCAGTCTCAAGGCAGAAGTAATTTCCAATAAACACAGCAGACTTTAAGCTCAGAGCCTGAGTTAGAGAAGCAGGGAAAGTAGTTTCTGATGTAGTGTCGAACCTCCTAATGGTGTTGTTAAAAACTAGTTTTTCACTGCTCCTTTTATTTGCCAGCAAATGGGTGCCTGCTAGGTGCTGTGTATCTTACTGCAACGTGGATGCTCACTGGACAATGACAAGTGTCTCGGGTTAATGTTCCCCACCTCCTGGCATATCATGGAGTTAACTCTACATTTATGTTTCGTGAGTCCTTGTCTGCAAACAAGGAACTTTCTACTTCTGTGAGACTCAGTGGGAATACTCAGCCCTGCCTCTATTAAGTATGATGACATTTGGTGACTTCCTCATGTTAAGTGACATACGAAAATTGGCAATTAATAGTACCTGGCTTCAGGGGGAGAAACAATTGTGTATCACTGGTCTGCAGGCAGCAGAGGCTCCAGATGTAATTCTCTGAAAATGAAGCCGTTGTCCCAATTTAAGCTCATTTCATTTCTTTCCAAAGAAGTGAAATACAGTTGCTCTGGTGATAGTGTCATGTCATTCCTCTGTATTATTCTATTTGTTCCATCACAGCCTCTTCTCTCCAGGGAGCTCATTTGTATTCTCTTGCTTTCAGGTCATCTGACTTTTAGTTCGTGTTATGGATTTAACTTTGCCTTCTCTTTAGTATAAATTAAAATATTACTGTCGCCACCAGGCTGAGCCCGGAAACCACAACTGTGACTATTTAGCAACCTATTTTAAGTTCAAGAAAAAAGCCATGTACCTAAATATTTTATGGCTAATGGCCATTTGGCTTCAGATCTAGATCTCAGTATTTAGGATAATGCTTACTATGACTATTGCTGCATGCCACTGCTTTTGAGTATTTGCTGATACTGTATTTAGAAATGCATTTTTCCCCTTTTGAGAAAACACTGCATCATCTAGAAAGGAGTTTGGGCTCCACTTGGGTCAGTCGCTTGCATCAGCATAAAGTTGTAAAAAACACTTTGCTCCATATATTTTGAGTGCTTTCCTCACGGCAACCCCACTTCTCCCCTTGCAGTGCTACAAGGAAATATAAACATGTAGTCAGCTACTGAAATGACTGGTTGAACATATCTGCCCAGCTCTAAATTTAAGCGTGATTTAAAAAATTTTGCCACAGACATACACACTTTCTCCTTTTCTCAGTCTATGTGAAATGGCCTGGCCATCGACAGTAAGATTACTTTTCTAACGAGGCTGCTACTTCTGTGGAATCGTGGTCCAGAAATCAAGCGTGTGTGAATGTTCTTGTCTCACCTCCAGATGATGAGGCCAGAGTCAAGATTTTCCACCAGATCTCCTCCCAAAACATCTACCCCTAAAGCTTATCTGAATGCCCAGAGGAGCTCGAGTTCAAGCAGATCTGTGCAGCCAGCTGGTCATAAACAAACTGATTTTCTGTGTACAGATGCAGACTAACACAACCTCTGCTTGGTGAGGCTGCGAAATGCAACGCCAGGTGTAATTTGGGGTGCTGTCCTTGGATGCCCTGACTCACCAAAAGTCTAGGTCTGATCTCTTACCCCACAGAGCTCTATTTTACACTTGCAAGTCCTTGTCCCCACCAGAGCCCAACAGCATACTTCTGACATTCTGCCTTCTTCTGCCCTACAGCCCAAAGTCCTTCCCTTCCTCTGAGTTCCTCTGTGTTCCTGGCTTTAAGCTGTTGCTTGGCTTTACATTTGCTTCTGGTTTTATTCAAGGAACTGTTTGCAGCA
>WTSP01025869.1:0-10012 GCA_025331215.1 Actenoides lindsayi
ACAACACAGACCCCACTATGTGCAGCCTGCAGGGATGGTGGTGGCACCTGGGTCCCCTGTGGCCAGGCTGGGGGAACCTTATCCTATGGGGAGAGTGCTGCAGACATGCGGGCACACACACACTGCGCACACAGATTCACAGGATTGTCACGGTTGGAAAAGACCTCTTAAGATCACCACGTACCAACTGTCAGCAAAAACCCTACAGCAACAAAAACAAAACCACAACCCCCCCCCAAACAACAATAACAAACCCCAAAACACACAATAAAACCACCTCACCACCCCCCCTTGAACATGTCCTGAAGTGCCTCATCTACACGTGTTTTGGATACCGCCAGGAATGGTGACTCCACCACCTCCCTGGGCAGCCCATTCCAGTGCCCAACTACTCTTCCAGTAAAGAAATACCAGTGTGTGCACTGCACATGCTGCACCACACGAAAACGCGCGCACACGCATGCACACACGTGTACACGTGCATGCATCCGCACACATACATGCACATATGTGCACATACCACGTGCACATGCACGTATGCACATGCACGACATGCATACACATATACTGCACACGTGTATCATCATATGTGCAGGGAGCTGGGGGAGAAGCAGGTGCCTGGCCAGGGGCTCCCTGACTCTTTTCCCGCCCCCCCCCCCACAGATGATGTCTCTGTCCTGCTCCAGGAGATCATCACAGAGGCCCGAAACCTCAGCAATGCGGAGATGTGAGTGGGCCCCGGCATGGGTGGGGGGTTACCCCACGGGTGGGGGAACCCCTATGGGTGCAAGCTGGTGGGTGACCTCTCTTGCAGATGCTCCGTGTTCTTGCTGGACCGGCTCAGCCATGAACTGGTGGCCAAGGTGTTTGATGGCGGCGTGGTGGACGATGAGGTGGGTTTGGGGATGAAAGGATGGAGATTTGGGTGGGGAGGGTGATCTTGGGGGTCCTGCCTTCACCCCAGTGACCCCCCACCCCCACCCCTCCTTGCCTGCAGAGCTACGAGATCCGCATACCTGCTGACCAGGGGATTGCCGGGCATGTGGCCACCACTGGCAAGATCCTCAACATCAAGGACGCCTACTCACACCCGCTCTTCTACCGTGGGGTGGACGACAGCACTGGCTTCCGCACCCGCAACATCCTCTGCTTCCCCATCAAGAATGAGAACCAGGGTGAGGGGAGGTCCCCACCTGTCCCCACTGCCTGTGGTCATTGTGTCCTCATTACTCAGCACGTGGGGGATTCGGTCGCCCAGCATGGGGACATGGCACGGGTTGCTGGTGCAGTGGCCCGGCGCCATCCTCCAGCCTGTGGGCACCATCCTGTCCCCAGCCCATGGGCATGATCCTGTCTCCAGCACGTGGGCATGACCCTGAACCCAGCAAGTGGGCATGATCCTGTCCCATCCCACAGTCAAAATCCTGTCCCCAGCACATGGACATGATCCTGTCCCAGCATGTGGGTGTGATCCCATCCCCAGCACATGGTCATGATCCTGTCGCAGCCCAAGGGCATGATCCTGTCCCATCCCTTGGGCGCAATCTTGTCCTCAGCCCATGGGCATGATCCTGTTCCCAGCACATGAGCCTGACCCTGTCCCCCATCCCCCCCCTCTGCTCCCAGAGGTCATCGGGGTGGCAGAGCTGGTCAACAAGATCAATGGCCCCTGGTTCAGCAAGTTCGACGAGGACCTGGCCACCGCCTTCTCCATCTACTGCGGCATCAGCATCGCCCATGTACGGGCCTGGAGGATGGGGGGGATGTCCCCAGACTGACGATGGGGGTGGTTGAGGAGAACCCCCTCACTCTGTCCTAAAGCTGGATGGGGAAGGGAGGGACATGTATATGGTCTCTGTTCCTTGGGGACAAATGGTGGTGGGAGTGGGCTGGGATGGGTGGGGAGCAGGGATGTGCTGGAGAATCAGGGTGGACTGGAGGGTACTAGGAAGGTCTAGGAGGGGTCTGCCCACCCTCAGCTCTCCATGCACCCCCCTCCCACCCTGCAGTCGCTGCTGTACAAGAAGGTGAATGAGGCACAGTACCGCAGCCACCTGGCCAACGAGATGATGATGTACCACATGAAGGTGAGGTGGCACTGGGATGGGGATGGGGACATGAGCTGGGACCCTCACTGCCAGCATGGTGTCCTCACACTCCACCCCATGGTGCTGGCATGGAGGGGATGGTGGTGATACCTCGTGGCTCTCAGCGCTAGATAGGGCTGAGGTGGCCCAGGGGACAGCTTGGGGACACCCTGGGGGCCTAGTGACAGGGTGGGCCACCAGCAATGGCTACTGTAGGTGTCAGATGATGAGTACACCAAGCTGCTGAGCGAGGGCATCCAGCCTGTTTCCACCATCGACCCCAACTTCGCCAGCTTCACCTACACACCGCGCTCATTGCCCGAGGATGACACCTCCATGGTGAGGACCACAGGGACAGTCCCCAGCTGCCATCATCCCCTGAATATCCTCATTCAGGCCACGCACCCCAGCCCCGGGGTGCACCCTCTGAGCATCACCCTGCTTGCCACCCACAAGAGGTGGGAACCTGTTGGGTATTGTCACCCCCTGCCACTTACTCTGTCCTCTCTGCAGGCCATCCTGAGCATGCTGCAGGACATGAACTTCATCAACAACTACAAGATGGACCGTCAGACGCTCACCAGGTGACTCCTCATCCCTGTCCCTGTCCCCATGTCCACCTATGGGACCTCTGGGCAAGACAAGGTTCCTGGTAAGTAAAGACCCACCTCATGGCCCTGTCCCACCCCACCAGGTTCTGCTTGATGGTGAAGAAAGGCTACCGTGACCCTCCCTACCACAACTGGATGCACGCCTTCTCTGTCTCCCACTTCTGCTACCTTCTCTACAAGAACCTGGAGCTTGTCAACTACCTGGAGTAAGGCCACACACTGTCCTTGCCCCTGCCCCTGTCCCCTGACTTGGCCAGGGTGCTCCCTGCCCTCCTGCCTGCCTCACTTTCCCTCCTTCCCCCCTCCAGAGACATCGAGATCTTTGCCCTCTTCATCTCCTGCATGTGCCACGACCTGGACCACAGAGGCACCAATAACTCCTTCCAGGTGGCCTCGGTGAGCCGAGCCTGGTGCTGGGATGTGCACGGATTTGAAGGGAGGGGATGGGGACAGAGCTTGGGGGGTGTCCTCACCCCCATAGGCGCGTGACTCTGGTCACTCTGCCTTGCAGAAATCGGTCCTGGCTGCGCTGTACAGCTCAGAGGGCTCTGTCATGGAGGTAAGGTCACATCATCTCTCCCCCTGCCCGGTTCTCTGGGGCTCCGGCTGTACAGCAGCATCCCTGCCTGCACCCTACCTGCACCCTGGCTGCTCCCATGGCCCTGGCTTCTCCTGCAGAGGCATCACTTTGCCCAAGCCATCGCCATCCTCAACAGCCAAGGCTGCAACATCTTTGACCACTTCTCCCGGAAGGTGAGCTCCCAACCTTAGCAACTCTCTGGCCCCTCAGCTCCCCATCCCTGGTTCTGGGGGCCCTTGGGATGCAGGGGCTGATCACACCAACCACCTTGCCTGGCTCTGCAGGACTACCAGCGCATGCTGGACCTCATGAGGGACATCATCTTGGCCACTGACCTGGCCCACCACCTGCGCATCTTCAAGGACCTCCAGAAGATGGCAGAAGGTGAAGCTTCTGAGATTGAGGGTGTGGTGGGAACTCATCTCACCAAGGCTGGGAGGTGGCACAGCAGGTCCTGGTTGTTCCCAAAGTCCTTGTGTCGGGGGTGATGGGGGCTGTGGGGCTCCTTCCTGAGCCCCCCACCCCAACGCCTGCCCCGCTCCCTGCCCGGCAGTGGGCTACGACCCCAAGAACAAGCAGCACCGCAGCCTGTTGCTCTGCCTGCTCATGACCTCCTGTGACCTCTCTGACCAGACCAAGGGCTGGAAGACCACCAGGAAGATTGCGGTGAGTGCCACAGCATGGGACTGACACTATGAATGCCACCCCATCACACCCTTGGGGCACCTGTGTGTCCCCAAGCACCCCTCATAGTGGCATCATGACCAATGGAGGTGGTCCTTCCATGGAAGGACCCCTGGGATACTCTGCAGGAGCATGTCCCTGTCCCATGCAGAGCTGTGGAAAGGGGTTTGGAGGGTAGGTGGGGTGGGGAGGTCACCCAAGGCATGCATACCCCCTCCTACTGACAGCCTATCCCTTGCAGGAACTGATCTACAAGGAGTTCTTCTCCCAGGGTGACCTGGTAGGTAGCAATAGGGTTTGGTGCGGGTTTGGGCTTGGCCAATGCTCTTGACAAGCACCAAGAGGGTTCAGATGAGGTGGGAGGGGTGGGCAGGAAGGCATTGGCGAGGAATGGGGAGGGAATGGCAACTGTCACTGACCCCTTCCCTTGCCACTGCTGCAGGAGAAGGCCATGGGCAACCGCCCACTGGAGATGATGGACCGGGAGAAAGCCTACATCCCTGAGCTGCAGATCAGCTTCATGGAGCACATCGCTATGCCCATCTACAAGTGAGCCTGCAGGGCTAGCACCAGGGTTGGGGGAAGCCCTCTATCATCAACCCCCTGTTTGCCATGCCAGGGGGGAACTAGGCATGCTGAGCAGGGAGGTCTTGCAGATGTGGTCTCCACTAGGAAACCCTTGCAGTTGAGTCTTGACTAGGGCACAGGTTGTCCCCCTGGACTTGGCAATGCTGAGGCCTCACCTTGTATCCTGTGTTCAGTTTCGGGCTCCTCACTCCAAGAAGGACACTGAGGGGCTGGAGTGCGTCCAGAGAAGGGCAACAAAGCTGGGGAAGGGTCTAGAGCACAAGTCTTGTGAGGAGCAGCTGAGGGACCTGGGGTTGTTCAGCCTGGGGAAAAGGAGGCTCAGGGGAGACCTCCTCGCTCTTGACAACTCTCTGAAAGGAAGTTGAAGCCAGGTGGGATCAGTCTCTTCTCCCAAGTAACAAGTGACAAGAGGAAACAGCCTCAAGTTGCAGCAGGGGAGGTTTAGGTTGGACATGGGGAACAATTTCTTCTGCAAAAGGGTTGCCAAGGCCTGTCCCAGGCTGCCCAGAGCAGTGGTGGGGTCCCCATCCCTGGAGGGGTAAAAAAGCTGTGAAGATGTGTTGCAGAGGGACATGGTTTAATGGTGGCCTGGCAGTGCTGGGTTAGTGGTTGAACTTCAAGATCTTAAATGTCTCTTCCAACCAGAATGACTATGATTCTATGCTGGGGCAGTTTCCAAGCAGTGGGGATGTGGGGAGTGGGGTTGCACCCAACTAAGAGAGTGCAACCCCATGCTGATGGAGTGGTGTCTCCCACCCTAGGTTGCTGCAGGACCTCTTCCCCAAGGCGGCAGAGCTCTACGAGAGGGTGGCCAGCAATCGGGAGCAGTGGACGAAGGTCTCCCACAAATTCACCATCCGGGGTTTGCCCAGTAACAACTCCCTGGACTTTCTGGATGAAGAATACGACCCGCAGGCCCCTGATCCCCAGCTCAACGGTTGCCTGGAGCTTGAGGGGGGCCAGCCCGAGGCAGGGACCGAGTGATGGGGGTGATAATGGTGGGAGGGGACCGTGGCTGGGCCAGGGGCATTCCCAACCCTTGTCCCCCAACCCATGGGGAGGAGGTTTGGGGGGGACATTGGTGACTCTGGACCACCACAGCAAGGTCTGTGTGCTGCCAACACCCACTGTTGGTCCTTCTCCACTGGTGGGTGACTGTCCCCTCCCTCTGGGGCAGGTATTCAGGTGTCACCTCCACCTGGTGGTCCCTGGATCCCTCTTTGTGGGAACATCTGCCTCAGTGGCCAGGGGACACTGTGAGGACACCGTGGGGCTTGGGGGGTGGATGTGCTTTAAACTGCCTTAAGGCTGCAGGTCCTGTCCCCATGGGGTGACAATGGGGACTATGTCCTTGGTGGAAGGCCCTCCAGAGGGGTTGTCCCCTTGCAATGGGGCTGTGGTTCAGGGGGATGGAGCAGGATGGTGTGAGGCAGTGGGATGGGCTGCAGGGCATGAGGGAGGTACCCATAGACCCTGGAGAGGGGCATGTGACTGTAGGAGGTCTGAGGACAAGAGGAGTCGGGACTAGGCCCATGGAAGCTCTGGCTGGAGGAGGGAAGAGGCACCTGTAGTGGGGTGGCCATGGGGATGTTCTGCCTCCATCCCTTGCTGGGTCCTGCCTGCGCCATACTGGAGAACCATCCGTTGGGTAAAAAGCCCCCACAGCAGGACCCCCTGGACCCACTCATGTCCCTCACCCAGCCCGGTCCCACACAGCCACATCCCCTGCAAGGGCTACACATGTGCCAAGATGGGGGAGCTCCTGGTTTACACTCATGGGGTGGGGCTGTGCTCCCACTGTGTCCCCATCACGTGGATGTTTCTCCGGCTCAGCACTGTGGTGCTCACCCAGAAACCTTCTCTCTGCAAGTGGCTGCACTGGTGACTAAGTTGTCCATGAGCATTCCCAGCTTGCAGTGGCTTCACAACTCCTGCCATACTGACCACTGTGCATGGACACTGCTGGTGTCACATGGTTCCTCTGGTCCTGCAGACCACCATGCATGGACCCCGATGGTCTCCTGTGGTCCCTCCAGTCTTACAGACCACCATGCATGGACCCTGATGGTCTCTTGCGATCTTTCTGGTCCCATCAACTGCCATGCATGGACCCTGCCATCCTCCCGTGGTCCCTTGGGTCCTACAGACCATCATGCTTGGATGGTGATGGCCTCCTGTGGTCACTCTGCTCCTACCAACCACCATGCATGGACTCTGTCATCCTCTCGTAGACCTTCTGGTCCTGGGGACCACTATGCATGGATGATGATGGCCTCCTATGGTCCCTCTGGATGTACTGACCACCATGCATGGATCCTGCCATCCTGTGGTACCTCTGGTCCTACAGACCACCATGCATGGATGGTGTTGGCCTCCTGAGGTCCTTCCACTCCTATTGACAACCATGCATGTACCCTACCATCCTCCTGTGGTCCTCTGGTCATACAGATGACAATGCATGGATGGTGTTGGCCTCTTGAGGTCCCTCCACTCCTATTGACAACCATGCATGGACTCTACCATCCTCCCATGGTCCTCTGGTCCTACAGATGACAATGCATGGATGGTGATAGCCTCCTGTGGTCACTTGGGCCATGCATGGACACTGCTGGTCTCATACCATCCCTCCTGCTCTGGTGACTGCTGTGCATGGACCCTGCCATCCTCCCATGGTCCCTCTGCTCTGACTGACCACCATCCATGGACCCGGCCATCCTCCCATGGTCCCTCTGGTCCTACAGACTGCCATGCATGGACCCTGCCAGCCTCCCCAGTCCCACAACCCCACATGTGTGGACCCTCTGAGTATCAGGGGCTCTGGTCAACCCGCCCTATAGGGTCCCTGCAGCTGTGTGTGACCCAGGTCATTTGTCACCCCAACCAAAGCCACCTGAAACACTCATGAGCAGGGGAACCAGGGCAAGATGAGCCATGGCAGGGTTGAGTCAAAGTAGGGGGGGTGAAGATGTGGGTGGATGCTGAGCCCACCCCTGGATGCATCGTGGGAGCTGGGGGGTTCCACACCACAGCAGGAGAAGGAAATGGAAGTGGCTGCTCCTCTCAGCATCTCATCTGTCAGCAACACCTCACCTGGTTTCTTGGTGTACCCGGTGTCCGTGGGAATGAAGGGAGACACCCCCAACCCGAAGCTGAGTTGCTCCCCCGGGGACAAAGTGACCTGAATTCCTTTTGCCTTACCTACTCGGAGATGCCTTCAGCAAGATGCTTTGCCCAAACCCTGGCAGGACCCACCCGGTGACCACATCTGGCTGCTGGCCCACGGCTTCACCTATGAGACCCCTGCCCCCACCAAGCCCTTCTTCCCACACTGCTGTGCAAGGACATGGGGAGGGGGTTGGGACAATCCCAGAAGGCAGCAAACCCCCCAAAACTGCAAGAGGAGGAAGGTGGCTCCATCCCCAGCGTGATGTCAACATGGCTGTGCCACCAAGGTGCCAGCAGTGCCAATCGGGGGTGGAGCCCAGTGAGGCGGGGGTCTTGCTGTGAATGTTGGGTGGGGGTGGTCCTGCACTGGGGTGCTCCCCATGGTGGGATGGGACACACACAGGGATGCCCGTTTCCTAGCTGTCTCCCACTTCTCCAGCCCCCACCGCTGGTGTGTGTGGGTGGTCGACTCTTTCCCAGCTCCCAGCCCTGTACATACCCCTCTGGATACTGGGGAGCATGGCCGGTGTCCAGCCTGGCTCACCCACATGTGGGCAGGAGTGGGTGTGGGCCTGAAAAACTCCTCCAACCCTTCTGTCCTCCCCTCTTGCGGCGCTGGTTGTTCCAGGCTCCAACAGAGCCTGAGGAGGAGACAACTCTTCTTCTCTTCCTTCTTTTTCTTTTCTCCTCCTCCTCCTCCTCTCCTTCTTCTCTCCTTCTTCTCTCCTCCTTTTCCTCCTCCTCTTCATTTTTCTCCTTCCTCCTCTTTCTTCTCTTCCTCATTCTTTCTTCTTCCTCTTACTTGTTCTCCTTCTTTCTTCTCCTTCTTCTTTATTATTTTTTGGTGGGTTTTGGTTTTCCTAAATAAATTTCATACGTCGATCTCCCCGCAGCGGGTTGGTGGGTGCCTTATGTCAGGGGTCCTGGGGGATGCTCCCCAGGGGGAGGTAGGGGGGTGTTGTCCTCAAGAATGTGCAGTGGCACCAGGGGGTGCAGGCAGGGAGCCTCTTGCAAGGTGGCCCCCCTGGGATACTCTGGACCTCCCAGAATGATCTGGGCATCCCAGGATGCACCGGTCCCTTGGGATACTCTGACCCACCTGGAATGGTCCACAACCCCAAGATGCTCTGCCCTGCTCCAAGATGTTCCAGCCCCCCTGCCAGTGGGTCAGGATGCAATGGAGCAAAAGGACCCTGACAGGACAGAATTCACAGTGTTTGGAGACCCCAGCCAGGGGCTGCCCCCTCCAGCCTCTGACACTGATGGTTCCGTGCCCTTGGTGACATCTCTTCATCTTCCTGTGTGCACGTGGGGTGCCACCGCCACCCATGTCATCCCTCACCCCAGCCGCAGTGCTGTCCTCCCCCCCCCCGTCTCAGCCAACCCTTTCTGTCTATCCCTGGCTGCTCTGTCTGTCCCCACCCTGTCCCCGCTGCCTGAGTGGCCCCAGGAGGATACTGGGTGGGGGGCAGCATCATCCACCCCCCCGGGGTGCAGGTAGTCCCCTGGGTGGGGTGCAGACGTCCCCTGGGCGTTCCACCCGAGTGACCCCCAGTGAAATGTCCCCCACTTGCAGGCCACCCCTCTCCCAAAGCAGCGGTTGTTTTGGGAGGCCCGCTCAGCACCCTCCCCGCCTCCTCACTGTCCCCACGCCGGCCAGTTCCCTGCACCATCCCCAGCTCCAGCCCTGGCTTCCCAGGGGGCACCCATGGGCGCGATCCTGCAGCAGGGTGCCGTGCAGCCTTGCAGGGAGTCAAGGGGCTCAGGCCCAGCTCCAGCAACCAGCCATGCACCGCACCGCGCCGGTCAACACCCCACAGTGCCACAGCGCACCGCACGGCACGTAACAAACCGCACCGCGCTGCGCAGCTCCGCGCTACACCTCGCAGCACCGCACTGCACCACGCTGCACGGCACCACGCCGCGCTGCGCTGCGCTGCACCGCCCCGCACCTCACTGCCCGGACCCCTGCTCGGACCCCTTGGGTGCCGGCAGGCACCGCCGCTCCCCTCCCCCGGCACCCCGCGGTGCTCCCCCCGCTGCCTGCTCCCGCTGCCCGCCCCGCAGACGTCGTGGTTGCCAATGAGAAGCCGCAGGCGGGAAGTGCCACGCCCCAGCGGGGGGCCCTGCCTGCCCCCGCCTCCTGCCCCTGCCCCCGCCTCCTGCCTCCTCCCTGGCGCTCGCTCCAGCCTCCTCCTCCTCTCTGTCCCTGCCTTCTCCTGCCGGCCCCCGCCGCCTGTCCCTCCCTCCTGTCCCTACCTCCTCCTCCCCCTCCCCTCCCCGTCCCTGCCCCCTCC
>WTSP01025871.1:0-14162 GCA_025331215.1 Actenoides lindsayi
GGGGGGACCGCGGCTGCGAGGACCGCGGCTGCGGGGACCGCGGCTGCGGGGACCGCGGCTGCGGGCGGGGCAAGTGACTGTGAGGCGGCGCTCGGCTCGGCTCGGCTCGGCTCGGCTCCTGTCCCCCGGGGGTTCTGCGTGACTGCCTCGCTAGCTAAAAGCCGTGTGAGTTCGCTTGATTTGGTGATTATTATTATTTCTAAATCCCTGCGTGACTGCTGTGGGTGTCTGTGATGTCTCTTTCCCATCATCACACCCTGGTGCCCTCTGGCTCGCTGGGCTCTGGCGGTGCGGGGTGCAGGGGGCAGGCTGGCACTTGGGTGGGTGATCAGCAGGTAACCTCCCTGGACACGGGCTGCTTGCCCTGGGCTTAACGAGTGCTTGTACAAGGAGCACCAACTCCAGCATTTCTCATCTCTTACATGAGAGCTTGCTCTGTCCTGCTCTTTGCCTCCAAACCCACCCCGCACCACCAACTATCATCATGATGGATCTCCATTTGATAACAAGAACAATGCTTCGTCTCCTGTCTGTGAAGAACTTGTCACAAATGGAAGGGGTTGGTGTTGATGGCCCAGGAGGCTACAGCCTGTCATACACTGAGTAGGGGACTTTCTCCCCCTGCTGGTGTTAACCTGATGCAGGGTGGAAAAGAGTGGCTGCTGGTTGGGCTGAGGGCTGCTGAATGCAATGAACAAGCAATGAACATTGTTTGTTGAAGCTTAAATAAAGTACAACATAAAAAAAAAGTTCAACATCCCAGGTCCTGAAGCCTGGGATCTGCAGGACGTGCCAAGCACAGCTCATCTCCTGGCCATCTTCACCAATGTTCTTCTGCTCTGTGGCTACCATGGGAGCAATGAATTCTTACACAGAGATGTGTTCCCTCTTTCCTCCTCTTAGTCCAGATGGCCTTGATAAATCACAACAAGGGAGTAAATTCAGATCCTTTTTTTCCCAAAGTCTCTTTTGCTGTGGAGATACCAGGCTGAAGGGAATGGCCAGCAGCTTATCCATGACTGTGGCTCCTGGCTACAAATTGCCATTTTCCCTCCTTCACTTCTGGTGAGCAGAGTGGGTAAGAGAGAAGCTTTTTGCCCATCCTCAGGGTGCTCTCTTTCCACCAGATTTCATTTCACAAGTTGCACCTTCTCTTCCAATATTGTATGGCAGGCTCCCCATCTTAGGACCAGAATGCTACAGCTTGCTTCCAGGCTTGTTGATCCTGCCGTATTGACAAGACAGGTATCCACTGTCCTAACCTGCCATTTGCCTTTGCTGTGTTGATGTGTGCTTGGCAACAGTGACTTGCTTATCTCCTGTGCCATGTCTGCTAGGAGTGTGTCTTAGGAAGGTGCACTAAAGAAAAGTGATTCTTCTGTTTCTTTATTTTAAGCTTCAAGTTAAAACCCACCTTTGGTTTGTTGTTGGGTTTTTTTTGTTGGGTTTTTTTTTTCTTTCTGTAAATTTAGCTGTATTACAAGCAACTCATGTTTGATTCTCTTATTCCATGTAGTGGCTTACCTAAGGAGAAACGGAGGCCCCTAAGCAGACGTGAAGGGCCGAATAACCTGGCTCATTTGAATTCCGGTGGTCAGATGCAGTTCTGTATTTTGTGTTCTCTTTTCGTGCCTGTTGGCTAACACATGCATCTTTTGCCTTGTGTGTGCTCAAGGTCTTTCAAAGGGCACTTTTTCCCTCCGCTTATGAAAGAGGTTTTGCAACATTAGGAACTGGAGGTTATTGTTCACATGCCAACAGCCTCTTTTCCGGGAGTACTTGAACTGTGGGTTCGAGTGACAAGAAATCTCCCAACAGAGGAAAAACAGCTCTCAGTTGCAGCAAGGAGTTGCTATTATGCAGTTCTGCATATGAAATACCAGTATGATGAAATTTGAGGCTCCCTTGGCTTATGACTCTGCAGTGGAATCCAATTCCTGCTGAGACCTAAACGCTAGTCTATTCAAAAAGTGGCAATTAATAGCCACATTGATGAAGCCGTTCAAGAACCAAAGTGCTGCTTGCATGGTGCATTTGATCAGCTGACAAATCTATAAACTTCTACCTAGCAACAAGGTTTATTAATAGAAAGAAATGCAACCAGTAGAAGGATAGTGAAAAAGTCTGAATTGTTGTATTTTTATCTGGATTATGATAGAAAAAACAAAACAAAAGAAAACAAAACAATCATTCTTTTGAAGTTTCTACTGATTCTAGATCACAGACTTACCCTGGATCACCACAGCTAGAAAGAAAAGTGAGAGGCTTTGAAAATACGTTCCCATACTTCACCTAAGTATCTGTAGAATTAAAGTTTAGATACTGTTGACATTCTTTGATATAAGGACTGCCAGATTTGAAAAACCTGTCTACTGCCTCTCATCCCCTTTAATCAAAACTTGGCTTTCAGTGGTGATTGGATAACTCTAGTCTCAGACTTATACTTTTTTTGAGAGTTTTAAGGTTTTCCTTAGTGGTGAATTTTTTATTATTTTTTTTTTCTGTTATGTCCTACTTGATGGATCAACTTGATGTTTACTTTTCCTGAGTTTCAGGGGAATAAAAAGACTGTGATGTACGGTGACTTGGCTGTGCCAGCAGTAAAACAGAATCAGTTTAAACTTTACTGATATGTCTTGTCAAAAATTAACTTCTTTTTTTTTTTTTGTCATGTGAGTGACCTCTGAACTGTTATTCCAGCTGCCATCAGATATTTTCTATCATTATTAACTTAATATCTTTTATAACTATTTTAGGTAACAGGAACTTTGGAGTCATGGCTGGAAAACCAAAACTTTACTACTTTGATGGAAGAGGCAAGATGGAGTCAATTCGCTGGTTGTTAGCTGCAGCTGGGGTCGAGGTTTGCTTTAGTGTTTTTAACTTTAAGCTGCACGTTAGTACTGAAAAAAGAAAAGGCATCCTAAGACACAGTAGGAAACGAGGATTGGCGGTCCAGTGTAACTAAACACTCTTTCTTTAGGCAAACAGAAGTCTGGCTTCAAGTTACATGTCTTCTGAGCAATGAGACTGTAAACCAGTTTCTTGCTTAATGCAAAACTGCATAATGCTTAATTAAGCATTGGATTACTGACCCAGAGCTGTTTTGCTGAATGATAGATGTGTTCCTGGCATAACAAATATTATCTGTGCCAAGTAAAAACAAAACCAAACACAGGTTTTTATTTTTTTTTTCACTTCACTGGCTGCATCCTCCAGAACACGCTATAACACAAAATATATTTTGTCATACTTGCATCATTTAGATGAGACTTAGGGTGAAGTGAGCAAACTGACCAACATATGTAGGGAAAGTAGAAATCTCAGAGCGGGAAGAAAAATTTTTGGATAAACAAGAGAAGCAAGGCATCACTTTTTTTTTTTTTTTTTTGGGATAAGATATAATTTATTACTCATTTTTTATCTATCTTGGTGATAAACTGACAATTCAGTGTGAGGACAGAAAAGACTACTAGTTGCTCCAGGTGTCTTTGTTTGTATAGCAAACTGTTACACTTCATACGGTTACCCCTGTACTGAGCTGAGGAATATGAGTTTTTTTAAAAAGACCAGCAGTCTTTATTTGAAGGCCTCACAAAGGACACAACTGGCTGCTTCCCTGCATTGTTTGTTCCTCTGTTTTAATTTCCTCTCTTTGTCTCTGTTGACAGAGATCAATTATTACATTTTTCCTTGGGATATTCTTTTCCCAGCTTTCATCAGCAGAAACCTGGGCTCTGAATTTTAGACTCTGTGATTGCACTTAGTATGGCTGAAAATTGGCACTCTATTAGCATGCCTAATCTTCTGGGGTTTCCCTAGTATAGCGAGTCTTAATTATTAACAGAAGTTGCACAGGTATTCTGAGAGAAGTTGACTGAGGAAAGACCCTTGGGAGTCCACAGCCACGCACCTAGGGATTGGTAAACTCAATCATTTTCTACTCCCCACAGTTTATACCATGGGGACTACGGACTATAGACAGGGGATATTGACTATAGACATGTATGGCACATGCAAACACGTACACGTAGACATATACCTTTGCTGTCTTGATCTTGAAGTGAATTTCTCAATAAGTAGCACTGATTGGACCACCCATCCTCAACCATATTGAATATAACTACATCATTCTGATCACAGGCAATTATGTATCTTTTTGTTTCTTAGCTAGTAAATAATTAATCCTTGATTATCCTTAACATTCTTCTGTAGTAAATTTCCTCCTAAGCATACTACTTCTACATTATTTTGTAAAAACTGTATTTTAGCTTTCTAAGAATTTGTTCCTATGTAGCTCCCAAACCAAAATATCCCACAGTGGAGCTTTTTTCCCACATACCAGAAAGCATTTTAAGGACAGCCTTGTCTGTATTGTTGACTGTTTCACATCAATTTCATGTTCAAGGGCAAACAACCATCCTCACTCAAGTTATTATTGCCTGGTTTTCTGCTAGGGTTCCCTTTAGCAGCATTTGCCAAATATGACAGTCCAAGATGTATTTGCCAATGCTTCTGCCCTTGCTATTTTCTCCCTCAGAGCTGTATCTGGAATAGAAGGAATGTATATTCTTTTACTTTTATGATGCTTAAAAGGCTTACCTGTTCTAGAAATGTGAAAAGATGCTCAGATGCTCTTTTCCTCTTCATCATTCTTTTTTTTTTCAGTTTGAAGAAGAGTTTTTGGAAACCCGAGAGCAGTATGAGAAGCTTCTGAAAGGTGAGTCCACATGAACCCGCAAGACAAGTGTGAGCAGACTTTCCTTAGTCTTAGAGAAGATTTTGGAGACTACGTGCAACTTTCTTTCCACACAGCAAAGAAGGGAGTAAAGCTGCAAACAGCTGCAGAGGCTGATTTTTCTTCCATATGGGGACAGATGCAATTGAAAATTGAGTATCTTTCCAACCTGGAGAGCTTCCCAGCCATCTGGGTTATTCTGTTCTCCGTTTGTCTGTGTGTCCCACTTGGTCCCACAAACTCACCGTGGGCTTCAGTAACTTGAAAAAACGTATCCTAAAACTTCATTGAATGTCCTACTTTAGCTTAAGATACTGGTTGTAAGAGAGAAAGTTGCGAATTTGACATTTGCTTCCACTGTGTTTTAAATAATAGAATGGAATTCTAAAAATTTATTTAGAATTAGACACTTTTTACTTAGTTGACATGTTTAGTCTGATTATCTGCATTTCAATTTCAGCATAAAAGCTGCTGTACATAGTCCTGACTGCAGCTTCAGTGAAATTTTTTTTTAAGCAAGGATGTTAATCCGCAGTAATTGCGTTTTGCAGTTTAGTTTGTCTGCACCGCTGTAATTTACTGTTTGCATGGAAAACTCCATTTTAATATAATGACTACCCACAGCAAGCTCACTGTAAAAGTGATGATCTTCTGACGACAGCAAGAAATCTGATGTGGAGTTACTAGATCCAGTAGAATAATGTTTGCTTTGCCCTTTAGGTGGATCCCTGATGTTCCAGCAAGTGCCCATGGTGGAGATCGATGGGATGAAGATGGTGCAGACCAGAGCAATCCTCAGCTACATAGCAGCAAAGTACAACCTCTACGGGAAGGACCTGAAGGAGAGAGCCCTGTACTGTAACAGTACTACTTTTCTTGACTTTATTGTAGTAGCTTAGATCTAGAATTAATTGCATACTTGCACACCCAATCACCAGTGTGCCTCAGTGACACAACTTGCAGTGAGTCTGGCAGGCCACGGTTCGGTGCAACCCAAGTGATTTGTTCTAATTCTATTATTTTTACATAAATATATTTGAGGCAGGGGTTTATTATGCTTTCAGTACACAGGTATTTTTCACAGGTATTAGAGAGGTGCCTGGCGTGTAAATGCTGAACTGCATTAGTGAACACAAGACTTTTTGGAAAGCAATGGTTAATTTTTAACTTTTGATTGCAAAATAAGGCTTGTCACTGATGTTATCTGTGATTGCATCACATTCCACAGTGCTGTAAAGAGTGCATGGGTTAGGTCTTTGGGAGATGGGGAAAGAATAGCTAAAAAATATTGAAAAACTT
This sequence comes from Actenoides lindsayi, assembly GCA_025331215.1. Taxonomy (NCBI): domain Eukaryota; kingdom Metazoa; phylum Chordata; class Aves; order Coraciiformes; family Alcedinidae; genus Actenoides; species Actenoides lindsayi. The sequence continues at coordinate 6,038 of WTSP01025871.1, forward strand.
CAGGTTTCCTGTGAAATTAAATCCAGGTCTTGATGTTGTCTCTGTGTGAAGGAAAAAAAAAGTTAGTTGACTTTCTCAATATGTAGCTTTTAAATGTCCATTTCCTATTGTTCTTCAAGAGAAGGAAAAGTAAAGGCCAACTAGTGAAGCATCTAACTTTCATAGATACTTTATGATAAACTGCCATTAAACGGTGCAAATCGTTGGAAGAATTGGCTGAAGCAAGTTCAGTGAAATAACAAAAAGAAGGAATATTCAGACAGGACCCTCAGTCATAGCTTATCAACTTCTTCTTGTTGTTAATAAGCCACCATTCCTTGCATACCTCTTCCTTCAAACAGAATTCTCTTCCATCACGTTTTAGATCTAGGCTGGAGCCTCTTCCTGCTGTCTTAGGAGAAAATATAAATTAAGTATATTTGTTGATTTGTTCTTGGGCAGGGGGAAGGAAGCAGCAGTGTTTTGAGGAATGCTTGCTGTGATTAGCTCCAGGTTTAAGTACTTTGGATAGCTGGTCTTCTGCAGTGTGGAAATGCAGTTTTGGAAGACCAGAGTGATGCAGTTGAGAAGCTGCCATACATTAAGGCTTGCAGGAATATCTGATAGCTTCTTAGTGCACATAACATGTTTAATCCTTACAGAGGCTTTTCCAAGAAGCTGTTGCCTCTCAACAAAAACTGCAGTCATTCTTATTACACAACAGGAATTTGAATCTCTTGCAACACAGGATGGTTAGGAGACTCTGAGAGACTATTTTACCAGATATTTTATTCATATTCATGAGGACTTAATTTAAATTTGAATCTTGTCTACAGTACAAAGCTTGCTGTCAGCTCTGAAAAAATGGATAAAAAGGATGATCTGAAGAACTGCCGTACTAATAATTTAGCTAAATGTGGAACCTGGTAGACCTTAGGTTTCCAACCCCATTATTAATCTGTCACCCCTTTGACTTTGGATGAAACCCTGACAGTAGGATACATCCAGAAGACTAAGCCAGCTGGGGATGATTTTCTTGTGGTGCTGTATGTTTCTTTGGTGATTCTAAAGTGATCTGTAACACCAAATGAACTTCTTTTAACCTCTGTACGATCTTCTTTAACCCTGCACAATGAGGCAAGTAAGGTGCCAACAATAGAACAAATATGAGTGAGACTCAGCACTACAAATATGAATGACACTCAGACTGTGATGTTTTGGGGTTTTTTTTTAACTGCAAAAATAATTTCCATGATGGGGTTGGGAAATTCCAACTTTTACTATCACAACACAAATCTAAGAAAACTCTGCTTATGGAGGTACCTTATTACTTAAGGTTTTTTGTTTGCTTGGGTTTTAAGGATTGATATGTATGTTGGAGGAACTGATGACCTTATGGGCTTCATTGTGATATTCCCGTTCTTATCGGCTGAAGATAAAGAAAAACAACGTGCTCTTATAGTTCAAAAGGCAACAAGCAGATATTTCCCAGCATATGAAAAGGTATGTAGGAGGATCATTTCCTAACATTGTTCTGGAATGATAACAACGGGAACACTGGGTATTTTACCAAATGCAGAAGAAACAGAAAGGTATCAGTGCAGTGTTTTAATCCAGGACATCACACTGCCTGCAGGCTGAGAGATGAGAGGGAGGTCAGGGCAGTATGAGACAAGTTGGGGTGGGTTAAATGCAGAAATTCCTAAGTGAGCTTTCATGGTCTGAGCAGCATCACCATTCAGACTGAAGGGTCCAAGTATCCCCTTTTGCTCCAAACTGTTAGGTTCTAATGAACGTGTAAACTTAGCTATATACAGTTAAAATAGCAACTTGCTGTTTTTAGGATAGATGAAACTGTGTAACTTGCATTGCAAAGGCAATGCCATTTTAGAATAGGTAATTGTCAGCTTTGTTTAACATTTCAAATACATCTATGTAGTGTTTTCTTAACCACAGTAATGCACAGCTATCGCTGCTGTCTTCTAGTCTGAATGGTCTGATGCTTAAGCCATTCTGGAGTCTTGGGGTTTCTTTAACTGGCCCTTTGAGAGATAGGACCCAAGAGATGCTCTCAATGGAAATTAATATACACAGACAGGATGATCTGGCAGAAATAGCGGCTTTTCTGTTTTAAACACTAAAGGGAATACAGTTTCTCACTTAAATAGCAGCTCTCCAATAGATGGCTGCCAGAGTTCATTCTGCCCTAGATTCCACCTGTTGCATCCTAGCCCCGATTCTTTAGTCTGATCATCTCTTTTTTTACATTGTCTATTTTCCTGTTGCAGCTGTAACTACATACAGAAAAAGATTTATTAAGGCTGGAAAGGAGTGAATACTGAGGAGGTATCTAACCCTGCAGTCTAGTATGTGGGGTTACCTAGGGCTGCAGGAAGGAAGAATGGGTAAGAGAAACCCTGGGATTCTAGATTTCCACTGTGAGGACTGCTCACAGAAATCCTGTACAATGATCAGTGACTGTAGGCACTGTGCCAGCATCCTCTCATGAATAGTATCCCTAGCTGCATGGGAGAGAAAGGTGAAAAGTATTTGGAAACACCAATCCTAGCTGGCTATCCACAGCTGAACATTTATGACACTTCTAGGTTTTGAAAGACCATGGGCAGGATTTTCTTGTTGGCAACAATTTTAGCTGGGCAGATGTTCATCTTCTTGAAGCTATTTTAATGGTAGAAGAGAAGAAGTCAGACGTGCTCTCAGGATTTCCTCACTTACAGGTACGTTACACTAACAATACACTCATATGGCTGGAAATGTGATAAATGATATTTTGAAGTCTGTTGTGTGTAGATAATTCCACAAAACAAAAGCATTTGTCATTCCTCTTTCACTGTTGTCTTGCTCTTCTTGCTTTAGGAACAACCTTGTAATATTTCTCATCTAGAGAATGTATTATTTTCTGGAGTAACCCCTGTGCAGATCTGAAAAAATTCACCTTCCCATTTTTTCCCTCCCCTCATCAGTTCAACGATGTGTCAGGAGAAAATATTTTGAGGATCACAAGAAGTGATTTAAGTACACATCTGAAACCACAGATAACTGTTTCCATCTCATCTACTATTGGTGCAAGACAGAGGGCTGGTTTATTACTGTTTAAAATAACAAGTTTGGAGTGATGGGAAGTAAAATTCATCCATGGCTAAAACTATATTTCCCATATTGCCTCCACATACAACTTGTTAAAAGATGTTACACAAATCAGTAAAATTGTTTTTTATTCTCATGTTACTTTCTGTTCTTTAAATACCATGTACTTACTGTTTACCTTTTAGGCATTTAAAGCAAGGATAAGCAGCATCCCCACAATCAAGCAATTTCTAGAGCCAGGAAGTCAGAGAAAACCTGTTCCTGATAATAAATATGTGGAGACTGTGAGGAGAGTTCTCCGCATGTATCATGACATGAAAGCAAATTAGTGTGCCTGGCTAAAACAACAGCTGTGTACAATCCTATTGCTGAGACAAGGTGAAGGACTGTTCAAAAGGAGTTTCAATGGGCAGTATCTCATGTTGTCTCATACAAAATACAGTAGGCAGGTATGTTTTATAGCACTTTACTACTGGAGTATTTTTTCCTTCATTCTTCTTGAGATTTTTCTGGTAATTGTAAGCAAGAGAAATGGCAACAAGCATGCTGTCTTCCTGGAGACTTTTTGGAAGAGTGAAAAAGGAAGAAATGTGAGTTGCTGACTGATACCTTCAGTGATTTCTGCTATTTTGAAGGACTTCCTCCTGAGATCCAGAACAGATTTTTGTATAAAGATTGCTTCCAATTCAAGCCTTCATTGTTTCTAATATCACCGTAGGCAAATGAAACAAGTTGTTTTTAAAGAAAGTAGGAGGGAAGTGTTTCTCTTACCAGTTTATCAGTGACTTGTCTGAAGTGTCAGTATTGTGCCTTTATAACTAAGCTGTGCCTTTCTTTCATTACTGAATTAGGAAACAAATGGTATTTTTGGTGTAACTACTGGAGAGTCTGTTCTTATCAAATAAACTTTTTTATGTGGTCGTGTAGTCATGTTGTGTTACGAATGAAAGTTGGGGCTTGCAAACTTATTTTTCTTTTCCTCACAAGATATGAAAGGGATCCTTGTTAAACCATATGCCTCATGCAAAGGCATTTCGTGTTTAAAATCAGAGAAGGTAGATGTGAAGGAGAGGTAGTAAACAATCACACAAACCTGCTGTAGTTCCTATCTAAGTTCTCACACTTGCCAAACTCAAAATCTTATTTCTTTTCCTCTCTCTATTTTCTTCTTAGTCCATGGTTTCAGTAGACAACTTGACAAAGGAATTTCACATGTTTTCAATCACTTTGATAAATGGCACTTATGCTTTGAAAAGCTGCTCCGTAGGATGTTATCTTGGGGTTTCATATCTGTTATGTATAGTTCTATATCAATGCTTTAGTTTACAAGAGAAGACTTTTGCTCAGTCCCCAATAGCATTGTTTAATTCCCATGTTAGCTATGAGTTGTGAAATAAGATGCTGCTTGATGTTGGAATGCAGTGAGTGCACTCATCTGATATTTGATGAAGGAGTTGCCTACTTGAGAGCTCATCAATCTCCCCAACTTCAGCACGACTGAAGTTCTCAGCACTATGAATACTTTTCCTTCATTGCCAGTTGTTGATCTTAATTCCTTTGCTAAGTGAACTTCTTATCCAGAATACGAGGAAAGTTGTGAGCTAATGCTGTTCAAACGCACGTTCCACAAGCAAAGATGCAGAAGATATAGGAGATGACTGTCTGCCAGTACTTGTTAGTGATAATAGCTGGTGGTCATACCTTTTAGTAAATAGTGTGGCACAGTAGCAATGAATGTGGACAAAAGAACAGTCGGTAGTGATACCTTGTCATCAACATCATGTGTTTGGAGATTGGGTTACTATGACCTAGCTCAAGAGTCATCTTGTGGACTCAATACCATTTAAAATGCATTTGGTGCACTTTTGGAGCACATCTTCCAGTTTAATTTCAATTTTAAATCCAGTTTGTACACTCCCAGCCTACACTGTGATGGTAGCCAAAGCACAGTTAAGAAATTGTTTTTAAAAACATACTTCTGTTCCAAACCACTAAGATAGACACACCCTGTAATGCTTCAGGTCTGGCCCAACTGATGGGTCATTTCCTGATATTTCAATCAATGAGAACTTTTATTCTCTTATTTTTTATTTATCTTCTTGATTTGGTTTGAGATGAAGACACCTAAAGGTGTTTATATATGAACTAGCATGTACTTCTCCATATGGCACCTACAGCTATTTTTGCTTATGCTGTCATTGCAGAGCTATGTGGTGTGACACGTGTCTAAGGGTGTAGCATTCCTTAGGTGGATATTCTCATGCAGGTTTGTCAGTTTAGTTTCTAGCATGTACAGAGAGACAGATCTATGGACTATTGTCATCTTCCAAATTGTGGTCAAATGAGGGAGAAAAACAGCTTAGATTTAAGTCTTTTGTAAAAGATCCCCATTCTGAGTATCCTTAATCTCTCTACCAGTATTCAGGTCTTTAACTGACTTTGGTAGTGCTTTTAAGACCCATCAGAGCACTTCATTTCTGTTACCAGCCTTCAAGACAGTATTCAGCAAATACAGTACACAGACATTTGTTACCATTTCTCCTATGCCTCTTGACACTGCTGGCCCAATAATTCCCAGCTCAAAATTAATTAAGAACACATGACAACCTCAGGAATTGTTTCATTCCAACTATCCCAAAGCACTTAGGTATTACTCAGGCAGTTTTGATATATATTCCAAAAAGGACTTGGGTTTGTCTTTAGCCCTTGCTCTGGTAAGACCTATTTCTGTACAAATCAGCCTGCATCATCATTTTGCACCATCAGCCAGGCAAAAGTTATGCTTAGTGGGAGTAAGGGTTGTGGTCCTACACAACCTGTTTTGGTTTAAAACACTTGCTGTCAATGGAATTGCAAGTTCATTTAATTACCCAAGAAGGTAATTAAATCAAATGGTAATATATCCATATGCATTTGAAGTTTTGGGGAAGACAAGTTAAAATGCTTGGCAGTTTCTTGCATGCTTTCAGAATGCAGAAGTAGTCAAGTGAGGATCAGGAGATACAGCCAACACAGTAAAAGAGAAAGAAAAGAAAATTAAAAAGCAGAGCTGAGAAATGCATGTGAGAACTGATTTACAGTCCAATTTGTTTAAAAAATTATTAGATATATTAATTTTTATGCATGTGGTCCCAGTAAGAGAGACAGGGAAGGGCTTTCATCTCCACAAACTCATAATGGAAGTGGAATAAGACAATGAAATTAAAAACATCAAAATACAAGCCATAAAAGGCAAAATTTTCACACTAGAATGGTGGAAATCACTGTTAGAGGGTGTTGTTGAGGTCAGGAATTTATAAGAATGAAAGTGGTAGCAAGTCTATAATAATAAATGATATGAAATCTTGAAAGGTCTTGGACATTCAGCGGTTTAGAAGCTCTCTCCATGCTGAAAGATTAATCTGTGAAAGGCCCATTATCCCAATACTGATCACTGCATAGTTTTATATCTTGCCTTGTAGCCTTGTACCATCTGACTTGCACCCCTACTCTTCTCTGAGGTTGTGCCATCTACTCCTAAGAAACTGTCTTCTCACTTGTCATCAGCCCTGAGCCATCATCTGATGAAGCTGATTTCACAAGCTTGTCTTGGCTTGTCATTAGAACTTTTCTCACCCCTATTCTGAGAAGTTGCATTGTTTTCAGTTGTAGGCTTTTAAAGCAAGAGTAAGCAACATTGCCACAAAGAAGTTGTTCCGCTAGCCTGGCAGCCAACAAAAGCCACTGCCAGATGAAGAAGCTGTAGCATTAACAAGCAAATCTTTTACCAGGAAGTGAAACCAGGTTCCATATGCAGTCATTTTCCAGTTCCTTTTCCTACTTAAACCTTGATTTTTGTTCTTCTAGATTTGTGCAACATGAATGAATATATCTCATGCTGAAAATGTCATTAAAGAGCAAGCCAAGTTACATTTCACAAACTATTACATGTTATCTGCAGGAAAGGTAAATGCAGTTAGAACTTTACTCATAAATGTCATTAAACCCCATGCATATTATAATATTGAACGTTACCAAGCAGTGAATAAAGAGTATCTTAAAAGTGGGATAGTTCTAGATTGTATAAATAATGTGTCACTAATCTTGTTTCATTGAATCTTTTTATGCTGGCAGATCTGTATAAGAGGGCTTAAGGGACAAAGAGACTATTTGCCTTTGAAGATAAATGAGTGTTGAAATCTGTATTAGGGTTACAGGGTCTTATGAAAATTGTGATGACTTGAGGGAAACACAAACTTCAGTGAAAACACAAGTGTTTTATAAGAGAAGAAATGAATGTGTGATCAATAAAATGAATTTGACTTTGTCTGAGAAGTATAAATAGATCTAGTTTTATTTAAAAAGGACCATGCAAACAAGAAGTGTTTTACAGGATGAGAGCTGCTTTTAATTTTTTTCTCAAGTGATCAATTTTTATCTTTCTTTTATTGCAACACCCACCTTAATATTGGGATGCATCAGTCTTGAGCATGGAGGAAGTAGTGCTTGAATATTCACCAGCTCTCTTGGACACCCCCCCCCCTTCTAGAGCTCTAACCCATGGCATTCCTCCAAGCAGGTCTTTGAAGAGGCCAAAGTTAGCTCTCTGGAAGTCCAGGGTTGTAATTCTGTTTAGTAGTCTGCTTCTTCCTCCTATGATACTGAACTCCACCTTTGCGTGGTCACTGCAGCCAAGGCTTCCTCCAGTCTTCATATGCCAAACCAGTCCTTCTTTATTAGTACAAGGTCCACCAACACACCTCTCCTTGTTGACTCCTCCACCGCCTGTGTTAAAAAGTTATCACACATGCTGCAGGAATCTCCTGGACTGAATGTGTCTGGCTGTGTTACCTTTCCAGCAAGTATCAGTGTGGCTAAAGTCCTCAATGAGAACAAGGGCCTGTGATCATGAAGCTACTTCCAGCTGTCTGTAGAAGGCCTCATCGACTTCCCCTTCCTGATTAGGTGGCCTGTAGTAAACACCCACAACAGTGTCAACCATACTAGCCCACTCCTTAATTCTTACCCATAAACTCTTGATTTGTTCTTCATCCCCCTC
>WTSP01025874.1:0-24597 GCA_025331215.1 Actenoides lindsayi
GTCCGACAGCCTCCAGTACAACCAGCCACCAATGTCCAACAGCTTCCAGTACAACCAGCCACCAATGACCGACAGCTTCCAGTACAACCAGCCACTGCTATCTGACAGCTTCCAGTACAACCAGCCACCAATGTCCAACAGCTTCCAGTACAATCAGCCACCGCCTTGGCCAACCGCTTTCTGTGCGGATGCACAACAGGCAGGTGGAATAAACACCAGGGCATAGCAAGAAGCAAAAGGTGTAAGCAACCCCCTCTGCTCTGGCCGTGAGCTGGGATTTTGCTGTCACATATGATTCTCACGTTATTCTCTTTTTTATCTTGAGGAATAAAAGAATAAAAATTCAGAGGTATCTAACACCTTCTCCTATGGCGACATTCAAAACCCACCTGGACACGTTCCTGTGTGACCTAGTCTAGGTAATCCTGCTCTAGCAGGGGGGGTTGGACCAGGTGATCTTTCAAGGTCCCTTCCAACCCCTAACATTCTGTGATTCTGTATGATTCTATGATTCTGTAACACAAAGAGAAGGTAAAAGAGGGGGTGGTGCTTGGGAGGGGGGTGCTGTCTCTGAGGAGATTTATACAGAAGACAGGATCAAACTACATCTGAAGATTCAAGGTCACCTGGCATCGCTGAGCCAGGAGAAAGGACCTACCTATGGAGAAAGGACCAAGTGGCCACTTCTCATCTTCACAGCCTCTATCCCTCTTAGCATTGCAGCTCGCTCAAATCTATCTGCAGACAGTTCCTCTGCCTCTACAGCTGGGATTTTTAGGAAGATTTTAGGATTTTAGGAAGAATTTCTTTACCATCAGGAATGAAGGTGGTGAAACACTGGAACAGGTTGCCCAGGGAGGTGGTGGAAGCCCCATCCTTGGAAGTTTTTAAGACCAGGCTGGTTTGGCCTCTGATCAACCTGATCTAGTGGAAGGTGTCCCTGCCATTGGTGGGGGGTTGGAACTAGATGATCTTTAAGGTCCCTTCCAACCCTGACAATTCTATGATTATAGGACTCTGGGAGTCCTGACAGAAAAGTTCCTTTACTTTAGAGTCCTGCATGGAAATTAAATGTGCGTACCTGCTGTTTCCCTGGGGAATATCTGCAGCTCAACAGCTTCCCAAACCCAATGGCTCACTTTGAGTGTGGCTGTTACAGTAACAGGGACAGCATGAAAAATTCCTTCTCCCTTCACATTAGCTGAATTCATCAGTTAAGTCCTCAGTTGCCCTGAGGCCAGGTCCCAGGAGACCAATGTCTCCACACACCAATGTCTCCATTTCCAAGTACCAGGAAAGTAAACTGTTGGAGAATACCACGGGTGCAAGTACAGCAACTGCCTTCAGTCAGCCCGCTACCAAAAATGATTGACAGGGTGGCCAGCAGATTTCTGGGGATGGAGAAAGGAATAGCGAAACACGTTGGTAGTAGTGGCAACACACTGCAAACTGTTCACATTGGTTTGAAACAAGCCCCAGACATTTATTGGGCTATCAGTAATAGGCTGAAGAGGAACAGCAGGATTGCTTTCTCCTCTCGTCCAGAGAGGAGAAAGACCCCTATTTGGAAGCTGGGATCACAGAACTGGCAAATGTAATGGCTCTGGAGGACATCAACTTCAGGAGAAAGGTGATACATTTAAATACTGTGGCTAAAGAGACTGGAAAGGGGGTGCTCACAGGTCTCCAAAAGCCCTTGTGGCTGGTTTGAAGAACCAGAGGATACTGCCCGCTGATGCCCTGCCAGGACTCATGGGTGGATAAGAGGCCACAAGAGTCTGCATTGGTCCTGGGTGTCCCCTCTACCAGGTCCCCATTTTTCTGGGGCTCTGTCCTTTCTGCTGTTGGTGGGAAAGATCTCTGTAGATGATGCTGAACTGCTCTCTTACATGCCCTTCACCTTTCCTGGTACACCCAAGCCATGTTGGAGGAAGAGTCTTTGGAGGTCCACAACTCAACTTTCTGTACAGGGCTTGGTTCCCCCCAGTACTAGATCATACTGTGGGATGCCCTGACCATAACATCCCTAACATCTCCTTATGCTGCACTTTCCTTGTTCTGTTCACATACATGCCCACTTGGTGCCACTGTTACTCCGTATTTCTCTTCTGTAGCAAAGCAGCAGGTGGGATACCCTGTAGTAAAGCAGGAAAAACAAACAAAAATGGGGGGGGCGGGGGAATTAAAAACAAAACAAAACAAAACAAATAAAACAAAAAAAACAAACAAACAAAACTCCCCAAACCAAAACAAAACAAACAAGCAAACGCAAACCAAAAAACCCCACACATCCAGGGCAAGGCAAAGAGAAGGAAGTTTGGGAAAATAAGGAGACAGTTACTGTGCAAGTCCATTCCTTCACTCAAGGAGGAGGTAGAGGGGTGCTGGTCCTCCAGCAAACCTACGTGGCCACAGGAGCTCGAGCACTAAGACAACATCAGCTCTAACTACTCCATCAGCTGTCGAGGGTATCCTCAGAGTGCTTGGACACCCTGGGGACAGGTAGTTTTTAGACACATATCTCTGTGTATAAAACCATTCCCACTGCCAGCTCTGCCTGGCTGTACATTGACACTTGAGCTTCCTAAACAGCAACCCACCTTTCACAGCTTATTAATAGCTACGCCTGCCAAATTCCCCTCACATTTTGAAGAAGACATGAATTTTGCTTCACTTGTAAGGCTGCAGGATAGGTTGTGGCTGCAGTTCTCCTGGACCACACTCGTGAAAAGTTGTGACAATTTGCATCATCTCTGCACAGCTTATCAAACCGGGTTTAATTGTTATGAGTTGTCTCTACTTCTGTGAGTCACAGAGATCCAGGAAAGGACAAGCAAGGCGTGGACCACCTAGCAAGGAGTCAGCCACACATGCTGAGCAAGCAAAACATCCAACCCAACTAAGGGCTGCACCAATGAAAGACCTACAAGCCAGGTTAGGACAGAGCTAGTGCATTTGTTAACGGTGATTTCTACAGGTGCTCAAGTAATTGCACCTGCTGACCTCCAAGATCTGTGCCAACCCAATATATGGTTTCTGTCTGCAGACTCAGGGAGTTTGGGGAGAGATTGGGGGAAGGCATGCTCTGGATGTGATAATCAAGCCCTGGTGACAGCTCAATTTATCACTGGGCAAGTTTCAGCATTTTGACTCCAGAGAACATTCCCCTTTGTCATTGCTTGCTTTTTACTCCCAGTGAAAAATCTCTGATGAGATTCCCAGCGACAGCCCTCTCTGCATTCCTGGTGTACACTCAGCTAGCCAAGCAAGTCTGTAAATAATTGAGCACCCATCATTCCGTTTTCAGTCCCCACCAGCACCAGCTTAGTTTACTCTCAACAGCAAATATTTAGTGAGGTAATCAATCACAAAAAAAAAAAAAAAAAAAAAAAAAAAAAAAAAAAAAAATCTTAATTTGGATAAGAAAATTAAATGCATTTCCCAGATCTTGTATCTGATTATCTCTGGCATCCATTCTGCCTTTCTTAGACAGCCTTTCTCAGGGTAAGTGCTGTACCAGGAGATAATTATGGACCATCATAGAAGCAGTTCAATTAGCTGCAGCTAATCCTTCTTATTAGCATTTTGCTGGAGCTTGTGGAGTTTTTCAGCTGAAACAGATAAACAAGTTCAAACATTCACATACAAAAGCTCAGACAAAAACAGAAACAAAGGAACAGGGAGAATGTCAGTAAAATCACAGCCCAGACCATGAGCAGCAGGGGCTGGTTGCAAACATAGGCAGTGTTAGCACACAGCTCTCAGAGCATGGATGCAATGCCTGGACTTTGGAAACTTCAGCATCTGGGCAGGAGCACATCTGGGTCACAGAGCACAGCTGGAGTCTGCTGTCATACGGGAGCAAGTTCTAATGACAGTTCAGACAGCCAACAGGACATAAGATGTACTCAGAGGACCTAGGATACACCCAGTGCTTACCGTGGTGCACCTGTGTTGAGATACCCAAACTGATCCCATGCTGCTCTGTGTAAGGTTAGTGCCTCTTTTGGAAACATGAGCTCAGGTGAGGATGCTCCATTTTGGCTAAGTGTCTCCCACCCACTGTATTGAGTCCTTGGCCATAACAGACTCCACATGAAATAATTCATTTCATAAACTTGTCAGCTTTTGCCTTTTCATCAGCCACACCTCCTGTGCCCACTCTGCCCACCAGAAGCTGCTTCACAGCGTCCTACTTCTGATACTAGAGAAGTGAATTCAATTTTCAGTGCAAATGAACACCGACTGCTTTGAAATATGTCCCCACTGGGAAGCCTAGCCCTCTGGCTTAAGTACCTTCCTCTGGTGTTTCCCACCCCAGTCTCTTTTTAGGAAGCAATCAGACACTGTTATACCCTGCAGTTTGTGAGGTCTACATGAGAGACATGACATTTAATAGAAACTGGACACGTTTCCTGTGCCTGGAGAGACTTTCATTTAGTCATCTCCATTTGCAAGCAGAGCCCCAGCCCACAGGACAGACCTGAGTTCTCCTCACCCCGTATCTTTCCTTCACAGTGCATGACTAAGCACCTTTGCCAAGCCCTTGGTGATGGCGTTAAGGCAAAACAGTGTCCTTCTGCCACCACAAAAGACTTTGCTCAGTAAATGAGGGAGCAGCTGTGAGGGAAAACACAAAGGCAGAATGAGATCCTGAGTTCCATCTGTGGCCCGACCTGTCCAAGGATATGGGGTCAAGAGGAGACACCACAGGAACAAGAACTGAGGAGACACCCTGGTCCTTCCTGGGGCTGCGACTGATGCTGTATGTTAGGGACTTGTGCTCATGCTGTCAGGAAGCTGCACTTTCAGGCCAGGCAAGTCCTTGAGCTTCCTGCCATGAAGCATTTGCATTTTTTTCCCACCGCGGCAAAGGCTTAAGAGGTTTTTGAAAGGTCTATGGTGTTCTGAGAGCTTGAGTGTGCCTAAGATTTGGCAGCAGGAGGGTGTCTGGGAGGGTCAGATGTGCCTGGTTTCACCTTGGCACTAGAAGCCCCTTGAATTCAGACCCCCAGCTGCTCAGACCAGCAGGTTCCTGTGTTTCCCCACTGTGCCTGTAGGTAAAGCAGTTCTCAAATACAGCAGCGGGGACCCAAATGATACGAGGGCGAATGGCAGGTGAGGAAGGGAGACGGACGCATTTATTTATCGCCAGCAGCAGCGAGCTCTGAAAGGGGTTCACACCAGGCTATGCATTGCAGTGCACAATCCTTGCTCAGAGCACACACATACAACACAGGTTCCTGCCTTATTAAAAATAATAACCCACATCGATTAACTCTTCTAGTGCCTGTTCCCTGTACGCTCACCATCATCAGCCAAGACAACATATAACAGCTCGACATCAGGCTCTCAGCAGATCACCGAGCTGAGCCAAAACAGATGTAACCTTTTCTACCACATCCCTTCAACTCTAATCCTTAATCCACATCGTGGTCTACACAAGTCATGTACAGTAACTGCAGGGACCTGTGGGAGCTGGGACCCTGCAAGACATTATAAATCAGTGCAGAATTAGTGGACTCCTGTGAAATCACTGACAGGAGCCAGCCAGTTAAACCTGACCCACATGCCAGTCTTGAGATGGTTGATTACTACTCTGTCTCTTCGGGAATAAATCTCTTACAAGGCGAAGGGCTGGCTGTCGCTGGATGATGCAGAACCACGCTCCCTGGCAGGGGACTGCAGAGCTTGATTGTAAATGATGGTCAGAGGGATTTCTGTTGGGAATTTGCTCTCAGCAGCGTGAACAAAAAAAAAGTACAAACAAATCCACTGCTGTGTGCAGCACTCTAGAGAGGACCAGGAACCTATTTAAAGAAGGAGTGTTGCAGTCTTGCAGATCCAGGGATGGCATCAGTCAGGTGGAAAACATACCAAGGGAGGTTTCAGGCAACACCCAGGTGAAAATCCTTGTTGTGCCTTGCACAGATTCCATCAGCTCTGGTGAATTGTCAGAGCGCAAAGTGAGAACAGCCAGAGCTGAGCACAGCGTGTCTAATCGGCACAAGGGGAATTGATAAACCCCATAAAAGTGGACAAATTAGCCAGTACTTTGAACAATTATGATACAACGGGGGAGAAACAAGTAGCTTCAGAGGACAATATCATAACTCATGGTTATAACAATATTATTGGCAGTAGGGTTATTATGGCAGAAAGGGTGTATTGGGTGAGGGAGTTTATGTCCTGGTATGAAGTGGAGGCTAGACACACATCCAGCTGTGCATGGTAGACCTCGAAGGACCTTCCACTGGAGCAAGTAGAATCATAGAATTGTTAGGGTTGGAAGGGACCTTAAAGATCATCTAGTCCCAACCCCCCTGCCAATGGCAGGGACACCTCCCACTAGATCAGGTTGCTCAGAGCCCCATCCAGCCTGGGCTTAAAAATGTCCAAGGATGGGGCTTCCACCACCTCTCTGGGCAACCTGTTCCAGTGTCTCACCCCCCTCATAGTGAAGAACGTCTTCCTAATGTCTAACCTGAAGCAACCTATCTCTAGTTTTAATCCATTCCCTCCAGTCCTATCACTAGGAACAGTACCTTTTCCCCAGGAGCAATGGAGGCATTTCTGACTGAGATGAAACTTGAGGGATCCCAAAGGTAAAATGTCAATGCCCACTTCATGTTTTAATTCACTGCAAGGTCCCTGTGGCTGCTGGCTGCTCCCCTGCTCTGGCCTTATGGGTTCCTCCTCAACCATGTTGGGTGGAAAGTCCTTATCTCAGATGAATGCGTAGCACAAGCAGCTCTAGGTCTGCCAGCTACTCTGGGATCCTGAAGGCTTGCAAACAGTTCCTGTCTGCTTTGTCCTTCGGGAATAGGAAGATGCTCTGAACACACCCATCACTTCCAAGGCATTAACCATCTCTTGGAGACAGGCCGTTTTGGTCAGAAATGATTAAAAGGATGAAGTCTTCCAGTAACATGGGCTGCAGCACTTTCTTCAAAGACTCTTATACCACACCCAGTCATCAAAAATTAAATCAGAGCACTTCTTCAAAGACAGCAAACTCTTACTTCCAGCTGATACATAGAGGCTGGAGTTTCTGAACTGAGTGTGTTAGGATACAGGATCACTGTAGGACACAGTGATCACTGTTAGGATACAGGATACACTGTAACATTTTATTACTTGCTTTATACTTGTGGCCAGATCATGTGAACTTGTGTTTAATACCTGATGTCTCTTCAGGCACCCAGATCATGTCCAGTGCTGTAGGGTGGTAATTTGGCTCTTACAACAGGGTCTTTTTCCTGCATTTGTCCACATTTCCTTGGAGTTTCTCATTCTGCTGGAGTCCAAATGTCACAAGTGCAGCAGTGTCTGTCAGTGCCTAGAAAAATCCACGTGTTTTTCCTAAAGACCTTTTGGAGAGCATCAGTCTCCCAGCCATGCATTGCCTCACACTTACTACAAGTTGAATAGCCTCACGATGCCTCATTGCAATGTCTCTTACCACTGGAATCGCCAAAGCAATGGAAAGTCCCTTGAGCAGACGTGTGATGAGACAGGTCTGAACTGATAAGCAATTGCTTTCTTCTTCTCTTGCAGTTGGAGGAGATTGTCACCAAAGGAACACGATAGCAAGGCAGGGCTGATAACAGTGCAAACTTGTTGAGGATCCAGGCAGGCAGCCCCTGAAGGCCAGAGTGGGATGTCCAGGCAGAAACATGCTTCAATTTCTCTTTTTAGACTGAGACATCCCAGATAAAGCCCTTATCTGGCCTTTTCTCAAATCAATATGATGCTTCAGTCTCATTCTCAGAGCACAGAAGAGGCAGGCATCTAGGGAACAGCTTTATCACATCGTTTGCTACAGCCAGAGGAAGGTGGAGTTTTCCACCCAAAGGTGAGTTTGGCAGGTTATGTCCCAGCTGCAGGTTGTCACTGATGGCTTTTAGCTCTGTGGTGTGTCACTGCTCCAGGATGTCAGCCCAGCCAACAGCCTGGGGATGCCTGCAAGGGAGATGCATTGAGGCAAAGTTAAAAATGCCCTGAGCACTCTCCTGGCTCTTGAGGGTGGTTGGTGGAGTCCTGAAACCTTCCCTTCTCCAAACCAGAGACTTGGAAGTGTCTAGCAGGTCAAGGGAGGTTCTCCTCCCCGTCTACTCTGCCCTAGTAAGACCACAGAAGGAGTAGTGTGTCCAGTTCTCATCTCCCCATTTCAAGATGGATAGGGAAATACCAGAGAGAGTCCAACTGAGAGCTACAAGGATGATGAAGGGACTGGAACATGTCTTGGATGAGGAAAGGCTAAGAGTCCTGAGGTTGTTTAGTCTGGAGAAGAGAAGACTGAGATGGGATTTTATGAATGGTTACAAATCTCTGCAGAGTGGGTGTCAAGTAGAGGGGGCCAGTCTCTTTGCACTGGTGCCCTGTGATAGGACAAGGGGCAATGGTCACAAACTGGAAGTTCCACCTCAACATGAAGTAACACTTCTTTGCTGTGAGGGTGACAGAACCTGGAACAGGCTGCCCAGAGAGGTTGTGGATTCTCCTTCTCTGGAGAGATTCCAAACCTGCCTGGATCTGTTCCTGTGTGACCTGCCTTGGGTGATCTGGCAGAGGGGTTGAACTCGATGATCTCCAGAGGTCTCTTCCAACCCCCACCATTGTATGATTCTATGAAACATTAAAATTACTTTTTTTTTTTTTTTAAATAATAAAATTGTGTATAAGTTTTTGTGTTTGGTTTCCTATGAGACTAAGATGAAGCTAAGATGATTGCGAGAAACCATTCCTTGATACAGAGTTCTTAAAGCTCCTGACAGAGATAACTTGTTGGTCACTTTTTAATTATGGGGATTAAGTGTGCACGTAAACATGGTTCTGGCTTCACACGGATAGGGATGAAAGATTTCTTTTCAAATTCACAGATTTGGCACCTTTTCTGCCTTCCTTTGGACAGAAGAGGGCAGCAAACCGCTCCTTTGGAAGGAAGTGAAAGCAGGTAGGAGGAAGAGTGCCCGGCCTCCATTCGGAGATGGTTTTGCTGTTTGCTGTGAAAAATTGAAGCCAGAACCAATGTCTGTTGCTCTTACACAAAGGGTTTGCTGCAACCAGAATGTTTGGAGCAGAGCCCTAACCCGTGATTCTGTTCCTACCAGATAGTGCCAAAAGCCAAGCCTTTTAAAAGAGATGATGAGATGGCACTTGTGTTTTGGGTGCCACGGGGAGTCCACAGCTGGCAAATACCCAGCTATCAGTTCCCTGCTTGAAGTGCAGCCTTATGCTTCTATCCCTGCTAGTAAATTAAGGAATGTCAGATGGCCCTTGGCACAAGGACACTGTCATCTTCAATACTACATCATTTGAACAGTTTCCATCATGGTTTTTGCATGCCATGCCATGCCATGCCATCCAAGCCAGCTATCTCTCACATAATTTCAAAGCACAGGGAAGGGATTGTTCCCAAGAGGCTATGGCTGGGGACACCCTACGCTGAAGTGAGTTTAATGGTGTAGATAGAAACCCTGTCATTACAGTTGAGCCTCCATACCCGAGAGTGGCCCCAGGCATGTCTGATTTTCTAATACACATGTGCTAATCCCACGGCATCCTCAGGAGCACTGTGATTAGCAGTCTGCACAGATCCAATTTCAGGGCATTGATGCCTCTTGCCACCCCTCCTGTGGGGATGCAGAAGCTCTGCTGAGCCCTCTTCAGTAGGGCTGTCAAGCCCACTGGTGAGAGTCATCCATCCAAATTTAGACAACCACAAAGTAGATGTCTCCAATGAGCTCATCAGTTTTTGGTCCCTTTATAGCCAGTGCCAAGAAATAGGAATGACTCATGCAGCAGTAGACAGCTGTCCCATCACAAGCTGATGCACCTTCTGGAGGTGCCCCTTGCTCTCCACCACCCTTCCACTGCTCAGACACTGATCTCCAAGGTTTGGATGCTGAGATTCAAGCAGATGTCTCCCATTCCCTGGAGAGACATTTCCAAGTACTGCTGACCGCTCACATCCTTTCTGTGGAGCCTCAGGAACAGTCCTGCAGACACCTCATTGACCACGGCTTCATTTGCCCTCCATGACCTACTCAGGCGAGATTCCCCAATCACACCGCCCATACTTGTGCATAAATCTCATTTCCTCAAGACAGACTGAAATCTAAGGAAAAAATATAACAACCAGAAAGTTCAACCAAAAGTACTACAAAGCCTTTCTTAGTTGGTGCAGCTGAAAATAGAGTCGCTTGCACACACAGACTGCTCACGCTTTAAAAAGATCTTAACTGCCTTGAATCTATTTGTATTTATAGCTGAGAAAACACCACTTCCCTTGCCGAAAGCCTGTGTAAATGCACCCGTTTGCTCAGGACGTGTGATGGAGAAGCACGAACCCACCAGGAGGCTGCAGCGTTGCCAGCGCACGGAGTTCATTCAACCCTCCGCATTTCTCCTGGGATTCTTGCAAGATGCAGAGCTGAGCAGCAGCAGAGGTCTGCAGGTTTTCTCCAACCCTCCAGTGAAACAGCGCTCGAAACGGTGAAGAGCCCAGAGGCGGACTTGAAAAGCCAGCCTGAGGCACAGAGGTGGTTGGAGACTCATTCATGAGGCCAGATCTCCTCTGGTTTTAGGCTGAAGTCAAGCTGATGACTGCAGCTGGTCTCTGGATACAGAACCCTGCCATCCTGCCAGCACTGAGAGCCCAGATTATTAGACCTGCAGATGAAAATTTTGCATAGAGCTGAGCCCGTGCTCATCTGAGTGCTCTGGTGTCTGTAGGTAAGTGCAAGTTCTTTCAGTGCTTTTGCCGTTGTCATTTTATCAACTTGCTGCAATCTGGGGTGGGGTTTTTTTCCTATATTTGACTGTTTATAATTAGCCCACTGAGTTTGCTATTCTCTCCATTTCCTTATCTGTTTCCTGACAGTTTTAGAGATGGCTCCATTTTAAATATATACTGTGCTTTAAGAAAAGAAACTCTTCTCCAGCTCTCTTTGAAACTCAGCACTCTGGGGAGAGTGCCAGTAGACAGGCTTTCAGCTCAAAGAATATCTCTAATAAGGGACAATTAGGTGGCAGCAAACATTTAATTATCAAATGTATTGGTTCTTCTTGCACTGCCTGAAGTTAAGCAGGTGCCCTATGCACAGGATCCTTCAAATATCAAATGTGAAAAATGTTTCAGAGCAAAACCAAATGAGCTGATGAATACATTTAGGCTATAAAATAGGCAGAGGTTTTTAGTAAAAAGCTGGAACAGATTTCACATTGCATCAGCATCTGCAAGGTGACAGTTTCATAAGTTAACATGGGACACTGCCCATCCTACCCTGTGGCAGGGAGGACCAGCTCCTGCCTGTACGTGTTTGGGAAACGCCCCAGATAGATGCCACTGATCTTGAGATACCAGAGTCCTGCTTGTTTCAGTGGGGCTGCCCAAACCCACTTCACTTCAGTGGCATGGACTGGCTGAGCCTGAAGCCACCAGAGGTGTCTTACCTTGTCCTGGTCATCGGTGCTGCTTGCTGTCTCTCAGTGGGCAGTGGAAAACGCTCCAATTCCTGAGATCCCTAAACTTGCCTCAGCTGCAAAGAGCCACAGTCTCTCTGGTCAGCCTTTGCTGACAAAGGGACATGCTCCTTTCAGCTTCTTGTGTAGGATGGGACCAGACCTGATGGAGAAGCTCTGAGCAAATTCCCCTTAGTTCTTTCAAAGTCAGTGAGAAAGCATCTTGCTTAGGTGCTGTTTGTCTGTTTGGTGTACCCCTGAACTGCGTGACCGTCAAGAGATCCCAGCACCTGGATGGAGAGAAACATGCCTTTGTAGAATCATTTTGCCTTCACCAGCATGTGCCACTGATACACCCCACGTTTTTCAGGGACAAGCCAAGTACAAAAACTTGATGTATTCCAGGAAAAGAAAGACATATTCCTGGATACAAAGCAGGAAAGAGATTTACTGAACTCCTTGCAGCTCCATTACGTGCCAAGTCTTGCACACATAACCACCAGAAAGAGGGGCCAGGCAGACCCCTTGCAGAGGGGCCACAGAACCACCTTGTCCCTCACAGAACAGCTCCTGAGTCTGCAGTACTGAAGGCAAACAGGATTCTTCCTAAAGGCTTTACCAACAGCTAGGAAGGAATCCTCCATCAAAATAAGAGCTTCTCCCATTCTCCACCATCTGTTCTCCCTCTCAGCTCTTTTACTCCAGACTCTTCCAGAAATGACCATCTGCATTTGGTCCAGTCCAGCTTTGTGAAACACTGGGGAGGGGGAAAAAAAAAAAAAAAAAAAAAAGTTGATTTAAACAGACTGAGAGTTGTTAATGTTGGTTCTTAAACCAGTTTCCTATACATTTTGTAGTTCAGCTGGGAACTTCCATTCTTGCATCTTGCAAGGAACAAGGACATCCCCTGGACAGAGGGACAAGCATTACGCTTGCACACCCATCCTCATAAATCTCCACTGGCTTCCAGTGCTTCATACTCTAGGAGCTCTGTGGCCCTTTCTGCACCTTTTTTTTTTTCCCAGTGCTTGTGCTCCAGCTCAAGCCAATGGTCTCCTCACTCCTTGCAAAACAGTCCCCATGCCTGGGAACTTCATCTATTCTGACCTGTCCCCGTTCATGATTTCAGGCACGAGACCTGGCCTGAGTGCCCCGACACAGGTGGCATGTGACAGGAGGGAGAGTGTCAGGGACTGCCTGGCATATGCCACATCCCTGAAGCTCTCCTGCTGCTCTGTTTCATAGATGTCAAAGCTGGAGGCCTCTTTCCAACACCAGGTCTCCTGCACATAGCGAGACAGCAAATCAAATCATGTCCAGATTTTGTGTCACTTGGAGGCAGAGCAAGCAGAGTTTTTTCATGAAGTGTAACTTGGACTTTAAAAGTCCCAGTGTGGCAGGGAGCACTCACCTCTCTTCTGATGGAGCATGACTGCTGCTTCCAGTGTCTGATCTCCCCTTTGACTTTCCAAACCCCCTTCCCAGGCAGCTTCTCTTCACCCACTTCCTAGGAAAGAAACAAAACACAAGCAACTGCATCACAGGTGGTTTCAAACCTTGCTTTTCAGACCCAGGTCCAAATTTTCTGAGGCGCTAAGGCCAAAATGGGCTCCTGTTCCTGTGGTGCTCCCCTTGGGGCTGTGCACACAGCAAGATCTCTCTGTCTGATTTCATATGGTTCAGACACACACAGTTCCCAGAGAGCAAAATCCCTTGGAGACAGTGCACAAGGGACACTTGCTTGTGGCTGGAGAGTGCAGCTAAAGCAAGTGTTAATTCCACTTACAGGATGAAATTGGCAGGAGAGCAACTGAATTTTCTGTCCAGCTCTAAAGTGTTCGCAAAGTGATCTAATTTAGCACTGCGGCAGCAGCCATTCAAATGCTCTTCCAGTTCTCTGTCTTTGCAATCAGTTGATAAGATGACTTCAAGTTAGCAGATGGTTCCAAGTTCTTCGTCTGTCTCCAGCTCTCAGGTCCTCAACAGATCTTGCAGTTGCACTTGGCCCTTTCAGCTCTCTGCACTGTGGACAGCTCTGACAGGCATAGACTCTGGACTTCATCGTTCAAACCACCACACCTGCATAGAGGAGACTTCTGTCTGCCCAGGGTGTGTTGCTGTGGGTTTGGTCCTCAAGGACCAAACAGCACGGGTAGGTTGTGGTGAGCTGTGCTTCTTTTCCTGTGCCCTGGTGAGAGAGGTGTCGAGCAGGGCGAGGGATCTGCTTGTCTCCTTGAAGCAATAAAGATTCATATGTAGAGTGCCTGCCTTAGTCCCTGAAAGCAGACAACTCCTCTTAGGAGAGATGGGTCTGCCCAGGATGTGCCATATGCTACACCACATACAGGAGAGCAGAGGCTTTAGGGCACCCGTGGATACACCAGCCAAGGAGGGAACATGTGAGGATGGAAGAGGGGATGTAGAAATGTAGCATAGGGAGGATTGGAAGTGACACGGACTGGGGGAGGAAGTGGGAGGAAGATTTGAAAACTGAAGGTTGGGCACTTTTTGTGAATAGTGCAGTGACCAAACATCTCAGTCTTTGTCCCTGGGACTCTGCTGACATCACTCATGTCTCCTTCTGTGGGAGCAACTCTTCACTAAGTCTAGCTTGGAGTGGCATTTAGCTTGTATCATTTTAGGTGTGGTTCAACTGATCAGATGGATGTGTCTGACCATCAAGTGAGATGGCTCAACATTGACACCCAGCACCCTTGTCTGTCCCTTCATTTAGACATGCAGAGCCAGATTCGGTTGCTGAAATATCAGCAGCTCACTCCAAGTGCCTAAGAGCACCTGAGACATCCCCACCATGACAGCAGCTGGATGGCTGAGCTGCACCATTGTCTCTGCTTCTGCCCAACTCCTGCTATCCAGGTTACACTGTGAGCTCAGAAGGAACACACAGAACAGGATAGTCCCTCCCACGCTCAAAAGAGACACCAGCAAAATGTAACCACCATGTCCACACAACCCCAGAGCCCTCTGAGCTATGGAGGAAATCCAGGATATGCAGGAAATCCAGTGCATAATTTCCAGCTTTCATCTTGAGTTTGCTCATTTTTATCCATATTTCTGCTTAAATCTTCTGTAAAGGCAAATAAATGGAAGGGGTAAAAAAAAAAAAAAAAGAGAGAGAGAGACAGATGGACATTTGGGAGCAAAAACCACCAAAAGATGTGACTGGGAGAGATAGAGGGGGATGATGAGATGCATGAAGACCAAGGGACACATGGCTCTGGAGTCACTGGAGTTCAGGGACCTCATCAGCCCTCTCTATGCCCTGAACAACCTCCAACACACACAGTTCCACACCTAGAATTGAGTCTGAGCGTTATCAAAATAACAGCACCCCAGTAGCCAAAGCGGCAAGTCGCTTTTCCTGATCATTGAGGTCAGGAAAAGGTTGAGACACAGAGACCACAGCGCTCTGGAGAAGTCTCAAGAAGAACCGGTCAGTGCTTCTGACAGAAATTACAGCAGAGATGAAGCTCCAGCATTGCCAAGCTGCTCACACACAAACCATTGAAAACCTCTTTAACCATTGGATTCATGTCCTCTAAGCAAAGCCCCAGACTGACTGCTGTGAGCTGTCACTATCTTCCTAACTAGCAAGTGGTAACCACAGTGTGGGGCTCACTCAACCTAACATCAACAGAGCAGATGTGCACATATGGCCACAGTGGTGAGATCCCTTCACTGTACTGCACTTCACCTTGGGATGGCAGGACTGAACCCCCCCTGCATGTCTCTGTTGTCACAGATGTGCAGGGCACAGAAAGGGATGCCTCTTCAGTGAACAACTGTGAGTGGAGACATAAACTCAGTCTTTCTGCAGGCTCCATCACCCTGAGCTGTGTATACACCACCTGCAAGTCATCTATGCAAAGATAAGCCTAACTCCATCATCAACCAGAGCTTTAGCATAATTATGAGGTGTTTAAGCCGCAGGTTCAGGCTTCAGTAATGGCTTTTGAGGGAACTTACAGTATATAATAAAAGGGCTAATGATGCACTGTACTTAACATATGCAAAGGACCTCATTTATGTACCTACAGCACCTTTTGAACATGATTACCCATGCAACTGGGTATCTTCTACTAGGTGGACAGTATGTCTCTTAATTGTGTACCAAAAGTTTTAATTTAGCCTACCTCAGAAGAGACCCAAGGGAAGGAGAACATTTTGCTGCCCTCAGGAAACCCTTTACACACTGGTATGAGACATCAGCTCAGTATGTCGTCAGCAATACACTTTTCAGAGGCCAAGCACGTTGGTAAAACATCTGAGAACAGGCCCCGTGCTTGGAGAGAAATGTCTTTTAGAGCAGTTTCTGACATGCATGTAACTCCTTCAAACAGCACCGTGTGCCCTCTGGACACGTGGGCCAAAACTCACAGTCCAATTTCTCCTCTGATAAGAAGGAGGTAGAAAGGGAGACACTGCTGTGATAAAGCACCACTTTGGTGAGGTCTCTGTCACTGCCACACATGATGCCCTCATAAACAAACTAAGGGAATAGGATCCAGCCAAAGGTAACACCATTTTACAAGGTCTTCCAAATGCTTGCAACAGGGTTAACACGTCAGGGTAAGTTCAGTGGCATAAGCTCTGCTCGTCTGTTAAGAGCTGTGGCACACACTGCAGCTGCTCCACAAAGATTAACAGAAATACAAGAAATATGGCATCTCCCTCAGGAATGCAAGGAAAACCTCTGCTGTGAGACACCAGTGAAATACCCAGATTTCTTTTGCCATCCTACTGCCATCTCTCCACAGACCTTGTGTCTGCCCACACTCCCCTTCTCCAGCAGACAGAGCTCTCCCCAGATGCTCATCCCCATGGGACACACACCAGCCTTTCTCTGCACAGAAGGAGGGGAAAGCTGAGGAGCAGTGGGTCCCTTATCCTCTTGCTAGCACGTCTCTCCACTGACCACTCCTCCTTCCCGTGGCTGAGATGGTCTCTGCCAAAGACCCCTGAGAACAGGAAGACACGAGCGTTGGAGCAGAAGCCAGGCCATGCCTTTCCTCGGGCACAAAGGTGAACAGGGAGACAAGGCACAGGGCTTTTCTTGCAACAATGACGTGTGGTGGAGATGCGGTGAGAGGGGGGATGGAGAGTGAGAGCTCAGAATGGGAGATTTCACTGAGGTCCTCCAATAGAAATGCATCCGTCTCATGGTGATTCTTCATTTATAATTACACTGAGACCCAGCAGTTCACTGGGCTTACAGTAGTATTGCTGGTACTCCTGTTCCTCAGTCATGTGATGCCCAGGCAAGTGCCTTGCAGAAATTCATCAAATCACACAAAAGCTTTTAACATTCAAGACTGCAGTTTCAACAAGAAAAGAGAATGCATGGTGGATGTCGAAGGACAACTGTGCTGTCATCAGAGATGAGCCATGGAGCATGCAGCCTGTGTGAAGTTTTCCCATGTGGCGCAGATGAGACTAGATTTATTGTGGACCTTTGCTGCCCTAAACCCCGTAAAATAGCTTCATCCATCCAGGCTAAATAAAACAGGTGCAGCCCTCCCTGGCTGTGGTGGGGAAGGAGAAAGGTCCCCCTCTTTATTCTGGAAAAATAATGGCACGACACTGCCAGGGTCCTGGCACAGAGACAATTTACACGCACAATTTACACACCACAATTTACGCACCAAATTTGATATGAGCTCACGTGGAGATTGCCTTCCTGACCTTCCTGTCCACACAACAGATTGCCTTCCTGACCTTCCTGAACACACAACGATGACTTCAAAGGACCTCGCAGGTGTAAGATGGTGCAATCATGTTTTTTACATATACCATCACACACATATTTCAGCAACGTGCCAACATACAACATTTTGTCCCTTTATCTACTTGCAATATTGAGGTGAAACAGGCTCCTAAGCCCAGGTGCGGGGTTTGGGGCACCCCTGGGTGAGGCTGGTCAGGGCCACTGAAGCCTGTGGGTGCCCTCAGGGCCCTGGCACAGACACAGGATTTTCAAAAAAGGATGGTTGCACATAGGTGCTGCTCAAAGGAAGGCAACTGCAAACACACGTGTCCCTCCTGACGGGCTGAGGGAGTTGGGTCTCTTCAGCCTGGAGAAGGGAAGGCTCCAGGGAGACCTACAGGAAAGTTGGGAAGGGACTTTTTATAAGGGCATGTGGTGACAGGACAAGGGGTGGTGGTCTTAAACTAGAGCAGGGTAGATTTAGATTAGACATTAGGAAGAAGCTCTTTGCTACGAGGGTGGTAGAACACTGGAACAGGTTGCCCAGGGAAGGTGTGGACGCCTCATCCCTGGAAGTGTTTAAGACCAGGTTGGATGAGGCTTTGAGCAACCTGCTCTAGTGGGAGGTGTCCCAGCCCATGGCAGGGGGGTTGGAAGGAGATGACCTTTAAGGTCCTTTCCAACTCAAGACATTCTATGATTCTACACGTGGCTCATATTTTTCTGCATTGTTGTATCATTTTTTTGCAAAGTCTTGTGAAAGGAAAGTTCATCAAACACTTTACATGTGGACAGTTTTCAAAAGCCCCATCTGGCATTCACTGTAAGGAAAGACAGGAGGTATCTGCTTAAATCTACTGAAACATTTAATCACAGATTGGATCATCTGAGAAGCAGTGTGCAAACTGGAGAAAACGTTCAGAAATCTATGTGTGTATGACAGGATTGTAACTGAGGCTGCACAGGCACGCTTCCTTTTTCCCCCTAAACCCAGACAATTTTTATCCCTCTTCTGTGGCTGGCTACATAATCCAGGCCTAGACAAGCTTCCCAAGTCACTCCTAAATCTGGCATTTATCATGGTTCATCTGAAGCAATTATTTGAGAGAGACACGCCAGGGAGGAATTCAATTGGCTGTTTATAGATGCTTAAAATACAGCCACCTGCATTTCATCCAGGCACCCAAAGCTCCCTTTACTGTCAGTGGAGGTAACGGGTGCAGGCCATGTCATCCTAAAGTAGGCACCTAAAATAGCTTAAATGAATCTTAAATTAGCTCCATTCCCAAATGTAATTTAAAGATGCAAAAGATAGCAAATACATTGCTTCCTTTAGGATATGTTCTCCTGATAGATTCCTCTTCTTCTTAAATGTCTGAATCGTATTTTGAACTTGACATTGCTTAAAATCATTCATCCTTGAGTCTTAGGATCTCTCTGCCGGTTATATTAAATATTCTTCTGCTTAGATTCTTTGTTAGGTACATAAACAGTGCAGGCAGTCAAGAAACTTCCAACCTGTCCCTTGCATTGCCTCATTTCCTTCTCCCGCTAAATCCTACAGGGGCAGCAGTGCCTGGAAGCTGTTCTTCTAATATGACATTTCTTAGCTTTTTATTTGTTTTCTTTAGAAAAGCCAACATTGGACATGTAAAAGAAGGAGCTCCAGTCTCCCCTACCAGGAAATTTTGCTAGCCACTAGCATTTGAATTGATGGGCCTCCGAAAGAAAAAACCTGCCCCAAATCTCACAGTTTAGAAGCAAGAGGCCAGAGAACATATTTCTTTCTGCAAGAAAAGGATTCAGTAGTTGATAGGAAGCAGGGGAGGCATAAAGTGACTTCTTGCACAAGCACAGGTCTACACTCTAAGCAAGCATGAAGTCTTCTGCCACATCTTGCCTTAGCATCTCCTGGCACTTTGCATGGCCCTCAGTTTGGTTACTTTATGATGATTTCATGGTCTCTGCCCTTGTCATGGTCTGGCTCAGCACTTTAAATTTCAGCCCCAAGGCATGTGCAGAGACAGATCACACTGTTTGCTGATGACACCTGGAACTAGCTGGACTGCTCCTGTACAAAGTTCTAAATGACACTTTTTTTCTTTTTCCCCCTCTTGTTTTTCTTTTTCCTCCAGGAAGATCAAAGCAATACTTTCTGTAAGTTTTGATCCACACCAAAAAAATTATCTGAATGGAAACCATCGTGCAGCTTCAGAGGAAGGAGACCCTGAGGTTGCTGCAAGATCAGTGATCTCAAGTACTGCATCCAGCTCTGGAGCCCTCAACACGGGAAAGACATGGACCTGATGGAGCGGGTCCAGAGGAGGCCACAAAGATGATCAGAGGGCTGGAACACCTCTCCTGCGAGGACAGGCTGAGGGAGCTGGGGTTGTTCAGCCTGGAGAAGAGAAGGCTCTGGGGAGACCTACTAGCAACCTTCCAGTATCTGAAGGGGCCTACAGGAAGGCTGGAGAGGGGCTGTTTGCGAGGGCCTGCAGTGAAAGGACAAGGGGTAACGGGTTTAAATTAGAGTGGATTCAGATTGGATATCAGGAAAAAGTTCTTTACATTGAGGGTGGTAGAACAGTGGAATAGGCTATATATTCCTGAAGATATTCAAGGTGAGGTTGGACAAGGCTCTGAGCAGCCTGGTCTGGTTGAGGGTATTCCCTGCTTATTGCATGGGGCCTGGACTGGATGACCTTTGGAGGTCCCTTCCAGCCCTAGCCTTTCTATGATTCTATGATCTTCCAGGGATGAGGCATCCAGAACTTCTCTGGGCAACCTGTTTCCATGTCTCACCACCCTCATAGTAAAGAGCTTCCTAATGCTGAATCTAAATCTCCCCTGCTCTAATTTAAAGCTATTGCCCCTTGTCTTATCACCACTTGCCCTTATAAAAAGTCCCTCTCCAGCTTTCCTCTAGGCCCCTTTCAGGTACTGGGAGGCTGCTATAAGGTCTCCCCAGAGCCTTCTCTTCTCGAGATGGAACAACCCCAGCTCCCTCAGCCTGTCCTCATAGGAGGGGTGCTCCAGCCCTCTGATCATCTTTGTGGTTCTCCTCTGGCCCCTCTCCAACATATTTATGTCCCTCTTGTGTTGGTTGCTCCAGAGCTGGATTCAGTACTCCAGGTGGGGTCTCAGAAGAGCAGAGGGAAAGAATAACCTCCCTTGACCTGCTGGCCACGCATCTTTTGATGCAACCCAGGATACCATTGGGCTGCCAGTGCCCATTGCCAGCTCATGTTAAGTGCTTCATTTTATATTAAATGCAACATTTAATATTAAAATACTGGCACTCTTTCACTCACAGCAAAGTCCAGCATTCTTTCAAGGTGTACTTTCAGCTGCTCTAACAAAAGATTTTAGTATGTTAAGTAGAAAAATAAAATATTAATTAGAAATAAAAATTATCTAAGATATTTATTTTAAGCATCTCATTTAGAAACATTTCCCTAACAAATAGTAATAAAATATAATGGGGAAAACGATCAACTCTCACTTTCCAAATGATCCTCCTGCACAAAACTCCTGAAGAGATTTGACATGCTACCAGGGTTACTGGGGCACTCATTTGACTGACAAACTTTTAGAAATCTCCATTTTAATTTAATTCAGAAAGGTTCAACATTACTAGAGGGTTAAACATGTCAGTACATTTATGGGAGTAAATAAGTCAAAGGGTCATAAGAAGTAAAAAATATACTGTAAGCTATGTGCTCTAATGTCTCAGGGAGCAAGTTTAATACCCTACTGAGTCATTTTTGTCATGCCATTTTTACCTTTCAAATATTGTAATTATTTCATGTATGTTTACTTTCTTATTAACAGACTCACCACAGGCACTGGTTATTTTTCTGTATTTTTACTGTTTATTTATATTAATTGCTCTTTTATTAACTTTATCACAGGGAAAGTCAATGAAGGGTTGTCCCATTTTTATGGGACCTACAGGATGCAGTTTCGCTGCAAACCGCAATCAGAAGTAAAATATCATGTATACTGGCAAAAAAAGTGTCAGATAATTATAAAATATTTATCAATACAAACATAGTTAGAGTTCAGTATATATATATTCCTAATTATGTCTAGCATGTGCTAGGAAATGGAAGCAATTCTGAAATTTGTTCTTCCCTGTGTGGGAAGACTGAACCATATCAGGGCCTGTGCAAAATCAGCATCCATTACTACAGTAGAATGCAAACTCCTTTGCTGGCATGAAGGTTAAGGAAGTTCACAATACATTTATACATAAATGTGCTAAAGGACTATCATCTATAGAGGGCAAAAGAGGAGACAGTGCTTTAGAATTATTTAGACAGTGGTCCTTTAAAGATGCACACCTGCACACATGCTCACACACTTGCAGTACTGCAAGTGCACTTTTGGAGGTGCTACTCTAGTTTAAATTTTCTTTTGGGCTTTGTCCTGCCTCTCTCTGACAAGCTGTAGTTTTGAGAATTTGTCCATTTGCATCTCTGTGAAGAAGAGAGGAAAACATGGGCCTTGGTCCAACACGAAGGACTGATGTCATGATCCAGGACAGGGGAGTATGCCCTTTGCCTTCCTATAAAAAAAGTATGTTTTTTTTTTTTTTTAATATTGCAGGATCCATGTACTTTAACAACTAAAAAACAGGCGTACCAAGGGACAGCACAGCATAAGCACTGAACCTGCAGCAAGCAATCATATTACTTAGCCAAAATGGTGCACTCATACATTTCATTCAGGATTAAAAGACCTACAGATGACAAAACACTGCTGTAAAGAAGTGAAAACCTGAATAATTTATACCCTGGAAATATATGCTGGAAAGCACTACAGTGGTCTAGCCCTACCGACACTTGCATGCTGCCAGCTAAAATAGTATCCTAAGTGGGTGCAAGGAAATAGACTTGATTCAAAATTGGAAGCTGGAGCAAAAACAGTGTCTCTGACTGAATCACCTTTCTTCTTTTTCTTCTAATTTCCTAGCTGAGCATAACTAATCTCTCCTTAGTCTCTGCATTGGGTCTGACTGGGCTGAAGTTAATTTTCGCCATAGCAGCCCTCCCAGTGCTGTGCTTTGCATTGAAAGCTAGGAAGGTGTTGAGGCTCCTGCTGAGCAGGGCTCACACAGTACCAAGGATGTTTTTGCAACATTCCCCGTTCAGCGGGACTGAGGGGGACAAGATCTTGGGAGAGGACATAACCAACACAGATAACCCAAATTGACCAAAGGGATATTCCATACCATATGATGTCAGCTTAACAATTAAAGCTGGGAAAAGGAGGAGGGGTGGGCAACTGCTCTGTGTTTGGAGCCCTGCTTCCCAGAAAAGGGGCCAGATGTCTTCTGCTGATGGGAAGCAGAGAATAAATCTTGGTTTTCTTTTGCTTCTGTGCACACGGCCTTGCCTCACTCTTCATTAAACTGCTTTTGTCTTAACTTGCAAGTTTCATCTTGTTTTCTTCCCCCTGATCCAGCTGAGTGGGGCAGGAAGCAGTGATAGAGCAGTTTGGTGGGCACGTGGTGCCCAACCAAGATCAAACCACCACAGTCTCACAGCACTAGCAGACATTTTTGTAGAGTGATTTTGCTCCAAAAGATGAGCTTTGTTAACAACCATTCAGCTCTCACAATAAATTTTAATCATACAATCAACAGAGCACAGTTTGATTTTTCATAGTCATAATGCATCAAATAAACAATAATTCATCTCTAGGAAAAACTGATACTAAAGCAGTGGGATAGCAGTTACAGAATCATAGAATTGTCATGGTTGGAAAAGACCTCTAAGATCACTGCATCCAACCATCAACAAACAAGAAACGAAACACACACACAAAAATCAACAACAAAAAAACCACCAAACCAAAAAAACCCCACCAACAAAACAAAAAAACCTCAAACCAACCCAAACAAACAACGCCCCACACAAAAACAACAACACCACACACAAAAAATACCTCACCACCCACTAAAGCATGTTCTGAAGTGCCTCATCTACATGTTTTTGGAATACCTCCAGAGGTGGCAACTCCACCACCTCCCTGGGCAGCCCATTCCAGTGTCTGACTACTCCCTCAGTAAAGAAATTCTTCCTAATATCTAATCCAAACCTTCCCTTGTGCAACTTTAGGCCATTTCCTCTAGTCCTGTTGTTATTTACTTGAGAGAAGCAGCTATGCCCAACTCACTGCAACTTTCTTTCAGGCAGTTGTAGAGAGCAATAAGGTCTTCTGCTCAGCCTCCTCTTCTCCAAACTAAACAATCCCAATTCCCTCAGACTCATCTCACAGGACTTGTTCTCCAGACCCCTCACCAGCTTGGTTGCCCTCCTCTGAACTCACTCCAGCTACTCAGTGTCTATCTTGTGGTGAGAGGCCCAAAACTGAACACAGTACTGAAGCTGTGGCCTCACCAGTGCTGAGTACAAGGGCACGATCACTTCCCTACTCCTAATGGACACACTGTTTTTGATACAAGGTAGGATGCCATTGGTCTTTTTGGCCACCTGGGCACACTGCTGGCTCATGTTCAGCTGAGTGTCAACCAGCACCCCCAGGCTTTCCAGACACTCCTCCCCAAGCCTCTAGTGTTGCCTGGGTTTGTTGACAGAAATGCACAACCCAGCACTTGGCCTCATACAATTGGCCTCAGCCCATCGATCCAGCCTGTCCAGATCCCTTTGCAGAGCCTTCCTACCCTCAAACAGATCAACACTTCCACCCAATTTAGTGTCATATGCAAACTTGCTGAGGAAGCGTTCAATCCCCTCATCTAGATCATTGATAAAGATACTGAAAAACACCAGCCCCAAAACTGAGCCCTGAGTGACACCTCTGGTGACCAGCCACCAACTGGATTTGACTCCATTCACTACAACTCTCTGGGCCCAGACAGCCAGACAGTTTTTAATCCAGGGAAGAGTCCACCTATCTGTGCTATGAGCCACCAGCTTCTCTAGGAGAATGCTGTGGGAGACAGTGTCAAAGGCTTTGCTAAAGTCCAGGTACACAACGTCCACAGCCTTTCCCTTGTCCACTAGGTGGGTCACCCAGTCATAGAATAAGATCAAGCAGGTAAAGCAAGACGTGCCTTTCCTGAGCCCATGCTGGCTGGGCCTGATCCCCTGTCTGTCCTGCACTTGCCATGTGAGCTCACTCAAGAGGAACCTCTCCATAACTTTTCTGGATACTGAGGCCAGGCTGAAAGGTTTGTAGTTCCCCAGATCCTCCTTCCAGCCCTTCTTGTAGATGGACATCAGACTGGCAAGCCTCTAGTCATCTGGAACCTCCCCTGTTAGCTAAGACTGTTGATAAATCACAGATTCATAGAAATACTGTGGCTGGAAAAGACCTCTGAGATCATCAAGTCCAGCCTATGACCCAACACCACCACATCGGCTAGACCATGGCACTAA